>BPLR01012745.1:0-85669 GCA_021605095.1 Caerostris extrusa | reverse complement strand
TTTTATTTGATGTTGAAAAAAATCATCAAAAAAAAAAAATTTAAGAAAACAAAATTTTTTAAAGGACAACATTAAAGAAGAATTCAATGTTATTTATCTATAAAGGAATTAGGCTGTATTATTGTTGATAGGATGTTTTTATTCAAAATCAGATAGGAAAAATTAGAGAAAAAAAAAAGTGTACTAAAAAGTGAGTTCACTATAAAGTGTACTAAAAAGTCAGAATGAAAAAGACTTGCAACTTTTAAAAAATCTGTCAAAGACTATTTGAATGTAAAGCATCGTTCCACCAGCACATCTGCTTTTAGAAAGATTAATTTGAAAACATTATATGTATGAGAAGGAAAACGGTTTACGAACTTGGTCATAATAATGGTGTTGACATAATAATTTAATAATTTATAATAAATTAAAGATTAAATGAGGATTCCGGACATTATAAAGATATTTATTCTTCTATTTTTGTATGTTGGATTCCTAAAGTTAAATTAATTCAATAAGAATATCAAAACTCATTAAAGAGTTTTATAAGAAAAATTAATCTGGCTTATAGATTGTGTTTAACCACCGACGGTCAGCGCACGTTTCTGTTCAGTATGGCTTGTCGAGTTGCTAATAAAACTGTTCGTGTTCGGAAATCCATCGCGCCAATCTACCAGTTGAATCGGTCCTTTTATACAAATATATCGGTGTTATTTTTTTTATTTGATGTTGAAAAGAAGTATTAAAAAAGAAATTTTTAAAAATCAATATTGAAGAAGTATTCAATTTCATTTATCTTTAAAGGAATTAGGCTGTTCTATTATACAATGCTTTTATTCAAAATCAGATAGGAAAAGTAGAGAACGCAAAATTGTGCATCGTAATCAAAAAGACTTGCAGATTTTAAAATTCTGTCAAAGACTATTTGAATGTAAAGCATCATTCCACCAGCAGATCTGCTTTTAGAAAGACTAATTTGAAAACATTATATGTTTGAGAAGCGAAAGGTTTACGAACCTGGGCATAACAACGGTTTTGGTATAATAACATTGGTGACATTGCTAAAATATTCCGCATGTAATTTAAATTGTATGAATAACTTCTTTATAATTCGTAATCACTAAGAATATTCCACCAGAGTTCTTTCAAAAACTTGCCATTTGACAAAATATTAAGAAATGTTTGTATAAATTTAAATTTATTTCAAAACTAGATTCTTTCTGTAATACATGCTTTTCGTGCTGTGATTTACTATTAGTATTCAATTCACTAAAAATAATATATTATAACTTAAAGATTAAATTAGTATTCCGGACATTATAGAGATATTTATTCTTTTATTTCTGTATGTTGGATTCCTAAATTTAAATTTTATTCAATAAGAATATCGAAACCCATTGAAAAGTTTTATAAGAAAATTTAATCTTATGGTTTGTATGTAACGTATAGATTTTTAAGTGTATTTATAGATATTCTTTAGAATATGCGAATGGTTGGTAAGTGTTTATTACAGTGAATGGGTAAGTAATTCCTTTTCAATTAACAAATCTGAAATTGAAATGTAAGTCCAAGTTTAACAACGCATATCCTATATATATCTTAGCTATATAGTATGTCAATAGCAGGACTTTTAGTAACTTATTTTAAAGTCATTTTTCTCTTAATAGATGGCGGTATTCACCTTTGAAGTTAAATAATGCATTAGCAATTCTCGTATCTCGACTCATTGGCCAATTGGCTAGCGCTCTGGCCTTTGGTACCATAGGGTCCAGGTTCGAATCCTGGTGGTGGCATGTATGTTTGTTAGTGTTTCGGAATCCACTTTAAACTGTAGGTCCCGGTCTGTTTAGCCCTCTTGTGCACAAGATGACCCGTAGAGCAACAAACAAAACTAATCTCGACTCATTCCATCTCTGAGGAATAATCAAAAATAATATTAAGAGCCACTCCTTTCCCTCCTTTCTTAGTGCACTTGATTTGGCCATTTTGTGCCACAAACATTGTACTTCATGTCCTTTAGAAGCATAATTTGACTTTTTGTCTTTGAATTTGTCAACATAGAAAACATGCATTTTTTTTTTCCTATTTTTTTGCGGATTTAGAAAGAAAATTTTGCAGTTCAAGAGACGTTTCAAAACTGAAAAAAATAATTAAATAATTACGAAAATTAAGAAATGAATGAATTAATGATTTTAATTAATTGCTGATTAATTTTCAAAAGTTATCAATAAAATCAAATATTTAAATACAGTATTTACGAATAAAAAAAAGTTATTTATTTATTTTTTTTGCAGAACATTTAAAATATCGATTGTAATTTTTTTTTTCCGAAACATACTCAATATTCAACAGTTTCAGTGTTATGCATAACAAAAAAGCTGGATTTCATCTGGATCAATTCAGATAAGATAATTAAATGATGTTATAAAAGCTTGAATTGATTTTCATTTGTGCATGCGCTGTACATTCACGTGATAGTAAGGTATAGTTGTGTCGAAAGACATGTAACTACTTCTACAGGTTTTTAAGAGATGATGCTGTCAGATAGATCACATTTTCCTCTGGTACATACACCGACCGGAAGCTTTTGACTTCGGCAAGATGAATTCAAAGCTTGAAGGCTCAAAGCTCTGATCAGCTCATGAAGCTACGTTCGAAATGGATTCACGGAACATCAGTTTGTCTTCCAACAGCTTGCGTCTCAGCTGCAAATATCAAGTGCCGTTTTGCTCAGGATGCGTTGTAGAGTAGTATCCGAGGCAATTCTCTCCTGCATCTGCTGTCCATGAATTGAAATTTTGTTCGACGCATGCATAACTGCAACCTGCACGAAAAAAAGGGGATCCAGTAGAATATTTAGGCTTTATTTCTTTCTCATTCTTTGAGGAATAGTTAAAAAAGATGTTAAGAAAACATCAAAATAAACTTACTTGCAATAATACATTCGCCAATAAAAGTCGTTTTTCCAAATTATTTTTATCGCAGTTATCATGTGATTCCAAATATAATTGTGCTTGTAATAGTGAATAGTTTTTTTTTTCTCAAGAATGTAGGTAATCTAAATTTAGAGAAATATTGTAATTTTTGTCTGCAATCCAAAGCAATTAACCAATATTTTATGAATTCTTGTGTTTGCAGAACCCCTGGCAGCTTCCCTGGTGGTGCACCGGTTCGACGCCTCTCAGGACAGGTGGGTGACCTGCAGCGTCACCATCCCCTGGCGGTAAGTCACCAGGTAAGTGTCCACAAAAAACTTCTTTTGTGCCTTGTGCAGTTTTATTTTTATAATGGAGCATTGAATTGAATTTACACTTCTCTTTCGGTGTGTCGAAATATTTTGCACTAAAATATTTCCTTTCGTCAACCTTTTCAAAAAAATGTCTGCTTAATCCTAAATAACATAAGAACAAAATGACTGACGAGAAAATGAATGTCACTGTTCTAAAAGCGTGGGGTTCTCGATATCAATCGTTATAGTTTTTCACTAGTTTCATTTCGAAATGCAGAGTTAGTTTAAAAATGTAATACAAAGCACCCCATGCTTTTAGAACAGTGACATTCATTTTCTCGTCAGTCATTTTATTCTTATGTTAACAATTGTTTTTTACTTTTTAGTTTGATTCACTCTAAAAGCGTGTTTTTTTAGTTTTTTAAACTATTCATTTATTTTTTACTTTTTAGTTTGATTAAATCTAAAAGCGTGTCTTTTAGTGTTTTTAAACTATGATATTTAAATGAGGTCCTGATGCGGAGGAGTGGAACTATAGTTCTTGCAATAATGTAATTGTGAGTAAAACAAAAGCTAAATGCGAATAGTCCATTGTGCCACTGTCCCACGTAGGTTTGAATGTATTAGGTACTTTCATTCTACATGGGTTAAATTGCTCTTCCTGAGTTAAAATAAAATCCTCATCCTGGCGATCCTAATCATGATGAGATAATAAACTTATTAAAATATTTTAGTGTCGCCGGTCCTCGATAAGTCTGCAACGTTTCAATTGAATCTGATCGCTTAAAGTAGGGCAAAATCGAGCCCGAAGAGTCAGTTACAAACAAACATACAGGTGAAACTAATATAAAAGCGTATTAAAAAGAATCAACTGTTTTCTTTCTGAAAGATGCCTGTAAATGTTTCTTTACAGCTTAAATAGTGTATATGAGGAGAAACAGATCTCTAGGGAGAAAAGTCAGTTACATACGTACAAACATACATACAAACAAACATACAGGTGAAACTAATAAAAGCGTATTAAAAACGATTAGCAACTTATTTAATTGTCATGAGCGGATTTGATAAACTTAACAATTTACGTTACTGAGTGCAAATATATATTTATTATGAATTTCTTGAATTATTAGATAGCAAAATCTAAAGAATAATTACAAATGGAGGTATTAAAGCTATTTGCATTTCTAAATTGGCAACTCCTTCGATAAGAGACGACTAGAAATGAATCTCACGCAATACTCTTATATTTGTGACTAATAACACTTTAACTCTTGTTGAGATATTTAAGTTAAAATACAAAAAAAAAAATTTTTTGATGAATTTCTTCTATTCTCCTTTAAAATTATTTATTTTCAACTATAATATATATTAAAATTCTTCATTAAAATCTTCATCTTATTAAAATAATTTAAAACGTATTCATAACGATTTTCATATATTAATTTTTTTCCTTAAATTTTTTTTCAAACTTATTGTATTATATTTTTTTTCAGTTGTAGATAAAATTAGGGTATTAGAACTAACTGATTAAAAGGGTAAACTTCTCATTTTGTTAATGAATATTATAATCAAAAAGGGAACCTATATTTTAACGAAAATGTTCATACTAATCTTTAGACCAAAAAATGTACATTTTTCTATTTCTTTGACGAATATCATAAAATGAAAAATAATTGTTATCCTAATTATATTTGTAATTTAGTTTGAAACATTAAATGAGCAAACATTGCAGTAACAGGAAATAAATAAGAAAATTATACCTGTGCAATGAATGAAATCAATATATATTTTGTTTAGAAATTTTTAATGAAATTTGCAGCTTTAATTTAATAAAATACTTTTACATTTAAATTTGAATGTCTTCGAATCTATAGATATTTTAAAATAAGTCATTTAAGTAACACATATCACATTTATATATTATGAAACTTTCTCTGAGAATTTTAATAAGGCAAAAAATGTTAAATACAAAAATAATATTTTAAAACTTTATGCTTAATTTTAAAAGACATAAAAATAATTTTCTTATATAAAGTTATTATGTAAAGTTGCTACTATTACTTGTCTTGCTTAAAACCATTCATTGAATTTTTATGCTGCGTTAACAATTTGTACTAAATACTAACTTATGAACAACTTTTTTCTTTTGCAGCCTTTCTCCATGGATAAGTATATTTTGAAAATCTAATTTTATTCTTATTTATGTAATTTAAGTTTCGAAATTGTATTTGCTGCAATGCTTTTTTGGCTGAACTTTTACTTTTATGAGAAACACATCATTGCAGCGAACCATTGGGCCATGAAATTCCAAATTTAAAAAAACCGTTAGTTTGTAAGATAAATATTAAGATGCTTTAAATTAGATTTTAAGATTAGTGTATAATTATTAGTTTTACAATATAGTTTAGAAATTCTTCGTTGCTGTATTTTTATTTGGCTCATGATTTAGGCACATTACAGCAACACATGTTTGGCAATCTAATCAAAATTAACAGACTCACCTTTCTCACAATCTCGATATCCCAAAACCAGTTACAAAACCTGCCTCATATCCTTTCATAGTTTGCAAGTTATCGTCCAATTCCTTATGAATAATCCATTTCCATTCATCTTTTCATTCCAGATATTCGATACATTTCACTTTTTTTTTCCCTGTTCATGCATTATTGCTCTAATTCACTCTAGTCCATCGTTGCTTCATGTTGCATTTTCACCTCTTGGGTAGTCTTCGTGGCACTGTCTCTCTTTTAAGGCTCTTTTCTCGTTTCTTACATTTTTTTTCTTCTTCTTCAATTTTGATCTGCTTGTTTCTTTCGCTTCACTCTTGATTTCTCTATGTTTCTCTGCATCACTTTGTATTTCTGCTGTTCATTCTTCTTTCTGTTCTACCATCACATGAGCTTCTAGTTGCAATGCCATCACCAGCCCTGATTCCACGACATCTTCCTCCTTGTTGAAACACTGAGCATAGCACAGCATCGTTTTCAAATAGATTTGCACAGCTGCAGTTCAAAAACAGATATTTATCACTTCTCTTACAACACACACACACAAAAAAAAAAAAAAAAAAAAAATTGGGGAAATTTATTTTAATTAAGGGAAAAGCTGCCTTTTTTTGTTGCAGCAATTCGGTTTCGCGTTTCTACCAGAGCACATTTTGAAGTTTCTTTTGAGATTAGAAAATATGCTCTTTTTTTTAGGATGAGTCAATTCGATTGAAATAAGGAAAGTTATTTGTTTGATTTGAGTGGAGGCTTGGTATACCGATAAACAATTTTTTTTTTTTCATGATTACAGAATTAATAAATAAATTCAAATGATTCTGACTTAAAAATATATTTTTTTTCACACTGTTGGTTGTTGAAGCCATTTAATGCAATAGCATTATTAACGTATAATGTGTCATAATTTTTAATACTTTTTTTTTTAAAAACGTTGATATTCATTGTCACTATTGAAATTATAGCTTGAGGTAATTGTTATGTTTGCTTAAAATATTTAATGCAATTGTACTATTAATGTGTAGTGTATCTTGAATCCTAATGCTTTTTTTAAACGATAATAGTCATTGTCAATATTGAAGTTTGAGGTATTTGTTATGCCCAAATATCATAAAATGACTTAGCTAAATGACCAACATTTACTAATTCCCTTTCATCGTGACTAGCTAGTTAATCATATTTCAATACAGTACAATTAGATAATCTGGTGCAATTTTTAGAATATAAAATGAATTATTTCCTAAAACTTCTGAGGAATTAAGATATCTTTTTTTTTTTTAAATGTAATTACATATCCCGATTATATCGTTCATTGTATGTATTATTGCATATTAATTGAGAAAATTTCAAAAAATAGAAATAAATAAAATTGAAAATCAACTTAATACAAGACTCTTCAGAAAGGCCAACGCATAATAGAAAGTGACTTAATTTAACGAGAAAAAAATGCCTTTTCCAGTAGCTGAAACACAATGGTTTACCAAGTCTCCTCTTTAAGTGGGGGTGGGGGGCGAGGAACGAGGGTAGCCCACCTCCTCGTGGTGTTCCTCGGGCAACGCCTTGGCAGAAAATCAGGGCGGCCGAGAGGCTACCGACAGAACATATATGAACAGGAAAAGATGCATATTTAAAGGACTGACCGTATAGGATAAAAACATACACATTGTGGCGTTTAGGGGAACGTGATGTTGCTGTAAAGATTAGTACAAATAAGGTAAGAGGTCAAACGCATATTACTGGAAAAAAAAAAAAGATGAGTAATTACCATTAGAGAAAAAAATTATTTTTCATTAACTGTACTGACGTTGACTTTTGTGGCCTATTTATCATAAGATACGAAAGTCAGAAGAAAAGCGCATTTAATGTGGTTATCTTTGAAATGTTTGTTTGTCTCCCAACTGGTGCCATGATAATCTCATATAATTAGACTAGTTATTGTAATCACCAAAAGAGTTATGATTCATCTGATAATTTTATTTTATTTTGTATAAATGCTTCTTGTGTGTAAATATATAATTTGATGTTCTTTTATAACCTTGGATGTTTATGAAGTAGCTTTCATATTATAAACATTCTTGTCTGTTACCTTCTCATTGGAATAAATGACTGACAAATTAGAAATGAAGTTTCTTACCAGAAGAACTTCTCCAATGCCTCTACCTACTTTTTTTACCTTCATTCTGAAAATTTAGTACGATATTCGAAGGGGGCTGTGTAAAATGTAAATCATCTTTATTATTATTTCTTTGTAAATATAATGTTATAAAAAATGAGTTGAAATTACTGTTATGACACGTTTGTCAAATTTTACGTGTTGCCCTATGTAACCAAATGCTTGGGTTACAATACTCATTTATATTTTCATGATTTTTCTTGTTTCTGTATGAATGTTACTTACCACAGAGCAAATAATGTTTTTCAAAGTTTGAAATTTTTTTTTTACTTAAGTTAAATAAAATGTATTTTGTATAAAACATTTTTTTCTCATCTTATTTTTGTAGTTTAAAAATAACCTGTTAAATATGCTAACGTATAGTATTATTTCTAAACAATGTTCGTTTTTCAAATAGTTTTTTGAAATTATATATGAATTAATAAAAGTATATAATTTTTAAAAAACGAGTTTTTATGTATGTATACAAAATAAAATATTTGAAAAGGCATGAGCTGTTCATTATTCCTATTGTGATTCGATTTATCTTATAACTTATAGAAGCCATTAAGAAAATGTCGATGAAATATTTAATGAAAAATTACCTAATCTAAAGCAAAATTATTAATCTAAAGCATGTTTTCTGACAAATTTATAAAAGTTTTTTTTTTTCCCTACGTCAAACTGTAGCAATATCCGCCCTAAGAATATTTATAAAGTAACGTGTCTGATCATGAATATTAAAATAATATATGAAAAATATTAAAATGCTAACATAAATGGTTCATTGTAGTGTTAACTATAATATTCATTAAATAGTTTGAAGAAGACTCATAAAAAACTTTGCTACTATATTATGTAATTTGAGAGAGAAAATTTCGAATTCCTACTTTAAATTTAAATGAATTTTTTCTATGCTAAATTATAATCAACCTATTACATATTTAGTTTTTATTTCACATGTTATTGTTTTATATGAATTTCGTTTTTGAAATCATACTATAAATTTTATGTTGTTTATAAAATCAGTCTCAATAAAACTCAGTTTTACCCAGAGTGACATAAACACAGCAGAAATATTTAAAGAGTACTTAAAACAAGAAAAGAATATATTTATTTATATTCCATTTTTTGTCTTAAATAATTCAATAAATTTGTCTATTCATCAACACATTAAAATAATATTTTCTTTTGAGTTTAATCATTGCCATTTTACTGTGATCTTCATAATTTTTTTAAATATTTTTATTATTTTAAAAATAAAAACACAATACTTAAATTATAACCAACACATAAATGTAATACATTTTTATTGTAGTGAAATAGTTCTATTATGCTTAAATAAATTTTATTGATACTTAAATAATTAGGACAAAAAGTATTTTTATCAAACATTTCCGTTTACACTATTTGATACATTCAGTTGTCAATGAAATGTTGTAGAAACGATTTATGGATTTAAATTATTTAATATTTATATATATGTATACATATATATATATATATTTGAAATGTGTGATAATATAAATGGATATAAAATTTGATGTGACCAAATTTAAATTCATGCTGTGAAAGCTGCCTTAAAAAATGACAAGCAATCACATTTATTATTCTTATATGAATGCAGTAAAGACTAATTTTTTTTTGCATAGAAAGATACTTCATTTACAAGTATTTTTTTAAATTTAAAATTTTGATATATCAGTTACTAGAGATATTTTTTAATATATGTTAATAGAAAATCAGAAAAAAATGTTCTCAATAATTCAAAAACTCTTTTGATAAATAAAATATTTATTTTAAAAACATATATTATACATTTTAAAAAGATATAATACACAGTTTAAATATTTTTTTTGAGTAATACGTATAAAAATATATACTGTAAGCATTAAAAAACTCATTCCTCACCTCAGTGCATTTAATCTGCATTAAATGTCGTGTCCATATGTGCATTATCTTTTAGTAAACTTGTTTATGGTAAAATTCTATATAATTAGTTTGACTATATTCTGTGTACGTCCCCCTTGGAAGGGGATGTTTGTTGATCTCTGCACATGACCGGATAGGTATTCGATTTGTGCAACGGAATGCCCCGTTTCCAGGTGAGTGCAGGTCATTTATCACAGCTTGGGGTGAAGGGGATATCTCTGGAAAATATTTCAATTGACAGGAGTCTTACGAAACTTCGTGCCAGATGGCCAAGGGCAATAATTTACTAAGACTTTTAAGACACTTGTTGTCTACTAGTATGCTGTAATTTTTATGGACGGGGTGAGTCTGCCGAACGGATATAGACTCTGATATGGTGTCTCCCCCCGCCCCCGGAAATCAGCTATAAAAAGGAGGTGATGGACATCGCAAGGAGGAGTGGGAGAGAGAAGGAGAAACCCAGCGGAGAGAGCAAGATGTAGAAGGACTGAAGACATGAGATGACGAAGGGAGGGAGCTGCCCCATGCCCGTAATGACGTGCTGAAGGGCCCAGGAAAAAAAATGACCCAAGTGGTCTCCGAATGAAAACACCAAATCTAGAGACCTCATGCCGGACGCAAGGGCCCAATTAGTCGGTTGGCCCCTGCGGCCACGGACTTTGAACAGTGACGCTAGACTTCTTTCGTCATGATGCATTTGAGCCTGACTCTCGGTTAGAACGAGTTAGCTAAAGATCCTCTGGCTACGGCGTCTTTAGAAAAAGGAAAATGCTCTTCCCATGCTACATGATATGGATAAGTTTCAACCAGGTCTGCTGCCCGACACAATAGCCCCATGAGCGGTTGGCCCTCTGCTGCCAAGACTTTGAATGGTGCGTATAGAACATTATTAACACTAAAACTTTAAAGTTGAAAGAAGAAAAAAAAAAAAAAAAAAAAAGTTAGCCCCTCTTCCCCAGCTGTCGTGGCAAGTTATGAACTGGAAGATCTATCACCATATTATTTTATTATTAAATATTAATTTAGAATTGCGGCAACTTGTGTAAGTTATATTTATATTAATGCATTATCCGAATTTCACAGTTACTTAGATAAGGTTAATTGCAAGACTTATTACAAACTTAAATTTGTAAATAATAATAAATTCACTTTTGTTTATATTTAAAATTATGAATTTGTTTGTGAATTATTTCATGTGAGTGTGTGTGTGTAATTATATAAGTCTCTGAAGGCATGTGAACTTGTTGGTTTAAAATGTGGTATGGGTTATTACGGAATTGCATAATGGTTATCGTGTGTGCTAAGTAAACGGTGTAGATTAGTTGGTTCAAGGATTTTGTATTGTTTATTGTAATGTGAGATTTAAAAGCATGAGAACACCCCCCATAAAAATGGGTGCCGTGTCCTACCTGCAGAAACTATTGGCTTATATTCGGAGAGGAACACATTCTTGTGATATAAATGTTTTAATATATGCATAAATTTGCAATTTAGGTATTCAACTAAGTTCCTCTTTATTTTCGCGACAATAAATATTTACCTTCATTTTCGTTTGTGTTTTTGTATATATAGATTTGCTTTTCAAATGATAAGATTTTTTTTTATTATGATTGATTTATTTTTATATAATTGTAAATAATTAAATATTGGGTATTTCCTTAAATATCACATTTTGTATATATTTTTAAAAACTAATTGCTTTGCGTCAAATTTTATATCAAAAGAAAAACAAAATTATTATAATTTTTTTACAGCATGTTTAATTTCTGCATATTAACCTATAGATATTTTTTTTATGGATTGGATTTTCCTTTTTCTTGAAATGTTTTATTATGTGTGCATTTTTTTTTTTACGTCAGTTGTATCTCTCTAATTTTTTTTTTTTTTATACACATATTTAATATTTTTTCTATGTATTCACTTTTATAAATGTCTTTGAGAATTGAGATTTTTTTAAATATAATAATTTGTGATGTGTTCATTTTCATAGACATTTCTCTCTAAATATATATTTGATATTATTTTATGGTGTGTTTGTTTAACATATTTTGTTTTGCCTTGTTTTGAAGAGAATTGAAACTGCTAACATGTATGCATCGCGAGATCTTTCTGCATTTTTTTTCTAGGGGGGGGTAGGACTGTTGTTATTGTCAGCTCCCAACTGGGTAAGTTAAGAAGAGGGAAGACAGAGCGCACATTGAGTGAGATGTCATTTGCCTGAAGTTTATGTTGTTACTAATTCTTTGTAGGTTTGCCTCTGGCGTTAGAGGAATTGATCAACGTTCGCTCAGTGTCCTTCTCTTCGAATTTTGTTATTTTTATTATTTTATGATTTCAAAAATGCACTCCTTTAATGGATGTCCTTTTTGCGGATAACTCGTTCCTTCCAGATGGGTCTGTGTGTGGTCAAATTCGGTAGCTGTTTTCGTGTGTTTTGCTTTGTACAAGGCAATTGGTGCGGCTGTTTTTCGCTTGTTTGGAATCGGTTCGCACAGGCCAATTGACAGTCCCAACTTGTAAACAGTTCTCTTTCTTAGCGCCTTTTGGAGTAAATGGGTTCAAACTGTTATGATGAGTTGCTTTGGCTTCTTTATATATATGTTTATTTATTTTTTCCGGGCTTCCTAACTTTTATGACTTAGTACCCTTTCCCAAATTCCAGGATTAATTTTTTTTTTTTTTTTTGTAATGATTGGCAGCCTTACTTATTTCAAATTGTTTCTTAAGGGTAATTTGTATATCTATTCAGATATAGAGTTGCGGTTAACAGCTAGTCTGATTTCCAGTCAATTTGTTGCTTGATTATAGTACTGCAAACATTTATTTATATTTATGTTCATGATAACTCTTGTACCCTAATTTATAAGTCCACTAAAAATTTTTGTGCCTAGTATGATAAGGATTTTGCACCTATCAAAAGGAAGGGAAATTATTTTGCTCCCCTTTATTTACAAGATTGCTTTTATTGGAATTGTAGAGGTATTGTGTTTTGGTTTTGCTCAGGTTTAGTATTATGAAGTTTTTTGTACTTGAGAATAGGGAGGTTAGTTCTATTTATAATTGATTGTAGAGTTTTGATGTGTTAGGCTTCTTTTGGTTTCGTAGCACAAAAATCTCCGTTTGACTATGCAATATTATTGTCAGTGTGGTTTTCCTACATTTTAGAGTGACTTGTACGATTGTTAGTTTAATATATATAAAGACAGCAATTTCGTTGGTATTAAGGGGAGTCAACTTATTTTTTTTTTTTTTCTGTAGGAGGATGTTTTATTGAGTTTTTGAAACTGGGATCTTTTTTGGGGTTGATCTCGATTGTTTTTGTTTAAGGGAAAATTGACTGCCGGTATGTAATTTTTTTTTCATATATAAAACGCATTTTTGCAGTTTCATGGTACCTATGTGTATTTGATGTCTATATAAATATAATCGTAAGAAAATTCAATGTGTTTGTACTTACGATTGCCTCCTGAGAAATTTATTTAAAAAAAAAAAAAAAAAATTCTATGAAATTTTTTTTTTTCCTGGGCGGTTGGATATTGTCGTGTCAATACGAGCAATATCTTTTAGTAAATATTTTTTATAATAAAATTCTATATAATTATTGTATATGTTAGCCTATATTCTATGTGCGTCCCTTGGAAGGGGGTGATTTTTTTGTCTCTGCACCTAACCGCATGGGAATCTGATATGACCAACGAGATGCCCCTTTTCCGGAGGGTGCAGGTCTTTCGTCACAGCTGCGAGTGAAGGGGAGATCTCTGGAAAGTATTTTAATTGGCAGTATTTAAATGGTCAATAACAATCATCTACCAAGAATTTTAAAACTCTCGTTATCTCTCCTTGGAGATTTATGGACGGGGTGAGTCCACCGAACGGATATAGACACTGATATGGTGTTGGCAAACGCCGCCCCCCCACACCCACGGAAAATGTACTATAGAATGGCGAGGGAAGGAGGAACCCAGGAGAGAGAGAGCAAGATGTAGAAGTACTGAAGACAGCAGATGACGAAGAGACGAGAGGGAACGAGTTAGCTGAAGATCCTCTGGCTACAGCAACTTTAGAAAAAGAAAATGCACTACCCATGCTACATGATATGGACAAGTTTCAATCTGGTCTCCTGCCCGACACAAGATCCCCATGAGAGGTTGGCCACTTGCTGCCAAGACTTTGAACAATGGTGCGTATAGAACATTATTAACACTAAAACTTTAAAAAATGAAAGAAAAAAAAGGGAGTCCCTCTTCCCAGCTGTCGTGAAAGTTATGAACTGGAAGGTCTACCACCATATTATTTTATTATTAAATATTAATTTAGAATTGCGGCAACTTGTGTAAAGTTATATTTATATTAATGCATTATCCGAATTTCACAGTTACTTAGATAAGGCTAATTGCAAGACTTATTATAAACTTAAATTTGTAAATAATAATAAATTCACTTTGTTTATATTTAAAATTATGAATTTGTTTGTGAATTATTTTATGTGAGTGTGTTTCCTTTTCCAATTATATAAGTCTCTGAAGGCATGCGAACTTGTTGGTTTAAAATGTGGTATGGGCTATTGCGGTTATACATAAGGGTTATTGTGTGTGTTAAGTAAACGATATAGCTTTGTTTCCAGGATTGGGTTTTTTGTTTAATTTAGGTTTTAAAATAATGACAACACCACAGTTATCGTTATTACTCAATGTTTAAATAAATATTTTGTATATTTTTTTTACTTATTATTACCTTATGAATACGTTCTTTACGCAAAATACAGTATTCCATTTTATTAAATTTATTGTTGTTATTGTAATAATTAAATTTGATTGTATAAAATTTACTATGATGTGGCTCTTTGTAATTTAATATAATGTTATGTTTACAGTTTTCAGTTTTTATTTATTTATTGAATTTGTGTTCTAGCTTTTATAACTTTGAAAAGAAGAGAAAAAACACAAGTACACAAGAAACACAAGTACGTTTTTTATTGCAATGCTAAAAGGTCAAATATTTATAAATGAAAATGAATCTTGATATGATCTCAAAATCATAGTACATTTGCCAAATTAGTAATTGAAATATAGCTTTCTCTTAAATGAAAAGATTTGTTTCAAATTTATTAAAAGACTCTTTATTCATATGAGATACACAAACTGCTAATAATTTTTTATCCGAAATATAAGTAAAAAAATAAAAGAAATGCAAGAATTAAAATGAATGATTTTGCAATTTTTCTTTATAATTTTTATCCATTCTTACTTCCGTTAGATTTATGGTACATTGATTTTAAACATTTTCATTAGAAATATTTGTGTTATACAAATATTCAATATGGAAATGGAAATTTAATATGAAATTATCCCTTTTGTATGTGTGTATGATTGAAATTCTAATATCCGTTAATAAATCCACTAATTTTTGTTATTTTTTTCCACAGATGTTGTTAGCAGTTTTGAAGGAAATCCGAAGATATTCTCGTGTCCCTATTGCGAATAACGCTCATTCATACTTACTAATTTGAAAAGCCATGTCTTAAATCACACTGGAAACTTTTGCTCTAAATTCTTACCAATTATAAAATGAGAAGTATTTTATCTTTGCTACTCAGTTTCAACGTGCCAAAAGAATTTTTAACATAAATTTTGGGTTTATTGGAAATCTGTAGTGAATTTATAGAGTGTATTTTTATTTAATTTTCAATTTTTTCATTTAAGTGATTTTTAACCTGATTTGAACAGAAAGAATAAAGCAAAGGCATTTAGTTTTCCGAAGTTCAAATCTTGTTGTGGAATTGAGGAACTGTCATTTAACTTAATCGTATAATTTTGGAGGGTAAATTCCAAATAATGAATTATGTACGAAATCACATTTTTTTATTCATTTTCGAAATGAGTGCCTAACATTG
This sequence comes from Caerostris extrusa, assembly GCA_021605095.1. Classification (NCBI taxonomy): domain Eukaryota; kingdom Metazoa; phylum Arthropoda; class Arachnida; order Araneae; family Araneidae; genus Caerostris; species Caerostris extrusa. Next base: position 69,980 of record BPLR01012745.1, on the reverse strand, counting down.
CAGTTGTTTGAGATGAGATGATGTCTAACTGGCATTATATTAATATTTCTTTGCTCTCTGAAATGTTTTTTCATGTTTTCAACTTTTATTGAATCTAACAAATGTTTTAAATGCATGTTGATGAAATATTTATATTCCAGTAATGCCAATCTCATAACTGATATGTTACATTGATAACCATTTCTTTTGCCTTATATCTCAACATATATCCAAGATTTATTGGTTTTAAATATTTTGCATCTGAAATTAAATCATAACTCTATTGAATTTATTAAATTAAGTCATGGTGCTATTGAATTTTTGTATTATTTACATGTTATTGCACTTAAAACTCTAATACCTCACAATAAATCCGGACTAATTATTGTTCATTTATTTGCAGAGGTTGTGAGAAGACGTGCGTGCAAGATGCATCAACGCCCCTTTCGTGAATACCGGCCATACAAATTGACTAATGTGAAAATCCGGGATTTAATTCATACAGGAGAGCGACCATTTAAGTGTGAATCAGTGTGGCGAAGCATTTTGTGCGGAATACCACCTGAAGGTTCATCTGAGGAGTCACCCCGTAGAATGACCAATGTTTTTCTAAAGGAAGCTAGATTCATCACACGAAGACTCATATTGGGAAACGACCCTATAAATGTCCTAATTGTCCTAACGCATTTTCATGGAATTCTCCCTTAAAACAACATGAGCATTCTTTTATTATTTATCTCTTATTTCTGACTTTATTATGTATATACCATTTCGAGTTTCATGTTCTATTTCTATGAATTATTGTATACAACAAACATCAGAAAAAACGTGGAAGTGAAGTTTTGAAAATTTTGTACCTACCTTGAAAAATCCGTTTAACTGTGTTGCTATTGGTAACGGATTTGTAAAGTTATACTTGTTGCAACAAAGGCTGGGTGGTTGGAAATTGTAATGAAGAGGATATCGGGCATTTCAAACGCAGCTCGAACTTAGCTACTTCACTACCAGATTCCAAATATCCACACATAAAGAAAGTTGACCCGTCAGCAGATCATCTGGACTGTTTCAACCTAATTATTTTAATATTGTTAGTTTTACGAAATATTTTCCTTAAATATATATTACGTTTTTATTATTGTAGTGTTGAAATTATTTTCTTTTTTACTTATGATTGCATACTTTACGCAGAATACGTTATTCCATTAATTAGATGTTATTATTATAGTACTTAAATTTTGTATGTGTACAATTTACAATGATGTGGCTGTTTGTAATTTAAAATAATGTGATGTGCGCATTTTTTAATTTTTTTTTTCATTGATGAATCTATATTCCTGTGTTCATTTCTTATTTGATGTCTTGATTTTTTTCGTTACTCACATAATATATTGTTCAGAATACACATTATGAATATAATTTTTTATTGAATTGAATATTTTATATGTATATTAAATCAATATATATATTTATATATAATATATGCTTTTGCATTTTAATGAGTTTGAATATTTGAGTTAATTTCTAATATCCATCAATAAATGTAACTTAATTCTTATTTTCTTTTGCAGATTTTGTTAGCAGATATGAAGGCAGTGTAAAGATACATCAGTGTCTTTTTTGCGAATACCACTCATCAAATCTTGGTGACGTGAAAAAGCATGTGATGACTCACAGCGGAGAATGAACTTCCAAGTGTCCATTTCACTGTGGCAAAGCGTTTAGGAAAACAGTGGACTACAGCGTCATCTGAGGCCCCATATCGGATCTTTTTCAATGATCTTCGTGTTAAAAAAGATTTTCTCGTATAGATGCAATATGAGCATTAGAGGACTCATACTTGAGAACCACTCTTCAAACCTGCTATTTGTCCCAAGGCATTTTAACAGAATTCTGATTTAACATAGCTTGCAAAATTTCGTAGAGTTACTGGACACCGAGGTTTCTTTCCTTTGCCATGTTTTATGGGCATCGAAGTCTTCTCTCGGTATGAACTCTTGGGTGGGTGATTTTAAAACAAATCAGCAACGTGTGATCTTAGCAAAAGAAGATTACGACTGAGTTTTTTTTCTTTTTATTGAGTGTGATACTGTATGTGGATGAAATAACTTGTATTAAATTATTGACAATTTAATAACTAACACGTTTATTGATAAGAATAATTTCTTTGCTTTATTTCTGCATTCATTATTTTACTATTGTTTTGAATTTCTAAAAAAATTTCTAAAAATTATTGGTTTTAAATCTTTTGCGTCTAAAGTTAAGAGATAATTCTAATTAATTAAATTGTTTGCATGCTATTGCACTAAAAACTCTAAAATCCGTCAGTAAATCCAGACTAATTTTCATTTATTTACAGAGATTGTGAGAAGACGTGCGTGCAAGATGCATCAACGCCCTTTTCGTGAATACCGCTCATACACATTGACTAACGTGAAAACCCGTGTTTTAATTCATATTGCAGAGCTACCTTTAAGCGTGTGATTCAGTGTGGTGAAGCATTAGGCGCGGAATACGAACTGAAGTTTCATCTGAGGATTCACATAGGAGAGATTAATTTCAGATTAACTTATTAATAATCTTTTATATTTTTATATTACATTAAATCACATTATATATATATATATATATATATAGCAGATACGAAGGCAATGTGAAGATACACCAATGTCCCTCTTGTGAAAACCGTTCAAGATATACTACTGATGTGAAAAAGCATATTTTAACCCACACTGGAGAGCGACCTTTCAAGTGTCCGCTTCAGTGTGGCAAAGCATTTAGTGAGAACGGTGCCCTGAAGCGTCATGTGAGGACTCACACTATAGAGCGACCTTTTCAATGTCCTGAGAATCACCACTTACAAAAACATATTAAAAATTCATGCAAAAAAGGATTGAAAAAATGTTGTCCTAAGAAAAGTGGATTCTGTTCACAAAGACGATGCTAACTTCACCTGATAAAATTTCATTTTTACATAATGCGCCTGTATATATTTTCCTGCATCATTTTGATTAAGATTTACTTTTCAAATTCCTTGATTTTTAAGAAAGATTTCGAGAAAGACTTCATCACTTTAGTTTATAGCTTTTAGGTGATTTATCGATTAAACATCGTAAAATTTTATTCTGGTAAATAACGCTTTATATGAATCGAGTATTTTTTTAAAGTTCTACTTTCGCACTTTTTAAATATACTTCACACTATCTGTTATTTAAATTTTAGTAATACTAAAGTTATTAAGGCTCTTTTTATTCATGTCATATGCAATCTGGAAAAGGAAGAAAAAAATGTTTTATTTAGTAAATTTTGCGACCGAATTATCTTATGAAATACGAAGTTCCTAACCGCAAGTTATTTTATTTAATTTTTTTAACTAAACTCTTTAGCATTAAAATTATTATTACCATTAATTGTATATATATGTATATATATAATTAATATTATACATATATAATATTATAATATATATATATATATGTATCTCACATTTAAAAATTCCTGAAAAACAAAAGAGGTCCTGAAACGGTTAAATTCAGTAACTCGGTCTGAAGTTTTAAGTGTTATGCTTTCAATATCGAACCATGATCCAAATAAGATTGTGCGGATCGGATCCCAGGTCAGACAACAGCGACAGAGCTGATCGTGGGCGTGTCTTTTCGCCTATTGGTTTGAATGAATGACGACACGCGACCGGTTAGCCTTTCTTTCTTCCGATTGGTTTGAAGGAAAGACGTCATAGGAGCATCTGGCATATCAGGGTAACGAGTATGCTGACGAGATTAAATAAGGGTAGTGCTCCTGTGCGTATTAGAGCACATCCACACATTTTGTGAACAATAAATTAAAGTATCAATTAAAAGTTATAGTATATTTAGAACGAGCCAATGCCAATTATAAAAATCAGAAGAACTCGAAAAAATTTTTTATTAATAAAACCAGTGGACGACGGTGAAACTATGGGATTTGCAAGGGGAAAAGTGTGGTGGAGTGGGGAAACTGAACGTGGGAATGTAGTTATAAAACGATTGGCATTGTTGATAGAAAGGGATGCATGCCAGTATGACGACCTCGGCTGTTTCACGAACAACGAGAAAACAAACAAACGTGAATAATGTAGGAAGGAGACAAAAATATTATTTTTAAATTATATTTTCAGAGACTATGCGGTGGAATAACCACGCAATCGAAGGAAAGTATTTTATCTTTTGGGCTGCGTTCTCTGACATGGGAAGGAACAGATGCTGTTGTCATTTTGTTTGTACGAGCGGAAACGGGGACATAACTAAATCGGCTTTTGCAAATCAGCTCGCGTATTTTCGATTATGTTGCAGGACGTGCTATCGACTTCCATGGACATTTCTTAACGTCCCTTCTTTCTGGACTGTTCCTTTGGAACTCTGCAACCGTTGCCCAAGACAATGGAGTTTTACGAATCACTGTGCCTCCACATCTTAAAAGTTAGTTATAAAATCTGCACTATAGAAGTTGTTTAAATTTAAGAGTAAAAATGAAATTAATATAATAAAAGAAATTAAGAAAAACATCTGCTTGAGAACAATTAAAGCAGGAGATCGAAAAAGCAAAAGTTATAGGTCCAATTATGTATTCATTCCACGATGCCCAAAATAAAAGATATTTAAATTAAAGTTAAAATTTAAATAAACTGAAAATACATAAAAATTACAAAACAGGTTACCAAAATTGCAAAGCAAAGGTTACAAAGAAACCAAGGTTACATCCAATACACCAGTTCAAAGTAGAAATTGAAAGTAGTGTGGGGGTGCTACCAACATATGGCGCTATAAGTTCGGTTACAATTTAGTCATAAAAACCAACAGTTGATTTGTTGGAAAAAAAGACAGTTTTTTTTTTCTTTTTATTTCTATTTTAAACAATAATAATATATGTGTGTGTAAGGATAATAAAGTATGTGTAAGGAGGATAAAACTATTGAATTAAAAATTAAAAACATTTAAAATAATTAAATGAAAAGTTAATTTAACCAAAGCAAATTAAAAAAAATATTAACAAAATAAAAGTTAAAAGTGTGATAGACAGTAGGTTAACTAAGGTTGCACATTGCAGCAATTAATTAATAATTTAAAAGCCAAACGTTGCAGCTCAGATTCGCATGAATTGATTTACGTACCTTATGAGACTCCGGTCACAGCGGTAGAATCACTCGGTGAGGAATTCGGCATTTGAAAGCAAACCAACGACGTGTGATTTTAGCAAAAGAGAATTCTCCTTGATGAGTTCAATCGATTTTAAATATTCGTTTAATAAAGCTTTTGATTCTAGAAAACATGGTTGTGTACACAGTAATTTTAATTCTTTTCAATGATTGAATAAAATCCATCTGAATGTTCCTAATTACAAATAGGTGTCCAAAGTGTAATGAGTATCATTAAAATAACTCAATTTATAGAATTCTTTTATTAAATATTATTTCTGTTTTTCAAAATTTGCAAAATAAAATTTTAATGAAAATTTTGAGAAATAGTTTTTCAAAGATTAAAATATTTATTGAAGATTTATCACGAAATTATATTCGTAGTTTAGATATTAATGGATCAAGCCGGTATACAAATGTTCTGTGGTGATTTGATTGACTTGATTTCGAATTAACTTGCTAAAAAACATACAAAAATACATTTATTCATATAAGCTTTAAAGAAAACAGTGAAAATTTTAATTAATTTAAAATGCCTGTTGATACGAGATTCGGCATCGAAGCAGAATCTATTTTTTCCAAAGATTTATATTATGATTTCTCAAGTCGTCACGATGAGGAAAAGAACCATCTCAAATTGCAGTGAATTAATGGATATTTATCACTACTATTGACACCACATCAAATACATTTCATTCCATACAAATAATTTTTAATTTTTTTCTTTGCGTTGTTTATTTATGAGGTGGTTTGATACATCTGGCTCATATCAATGATTTGACTGCTTTTTAATCCTTTATATGAAAAGTTTGTTACAGAAGAATCGATTAAGAATTTTATTCAGTTTTATAAATTTTTGTTTCATTTTATTGCATGCAAAACTCTAATTTGAATCAATAAATCCAGTGTGTTATTCCTATCAGCTACGTAAATATTGAGATTTGTATTTTGTTGTTTTGTAACTGCTAGTAGACACTTCAGGAGAAATGGAGATATTTTAAACATATTTTCTACATTTTTGTATTGTAATATTTACAAAAAGAATTCTATTAAATTTTTGGTCTTAAAAATTATTCAAATTTTCTTTTTTAACTTTGCATTTTAATTCATGAAGCAAGAATATTGTTTGTCAGAGATTCCAAGAGAGTTGTGGAATTATTATTCGTTAACATAATCTAATAAATTGTCAACAAGATGTTTTTAACTTATCATAGAATCTATTATTCCTAACAACTACGTAAATATTAAGAATTGTATTTTGCTAACATTAAGATTTAATTTATTTATTTTTATTTTTGCTAACATTAAGATTTTAATTTTATTTAAAAATGCAAGCATCAAGTTTTTAAGATATTGTTGAATCGCTTCGTTGAGGATCTGAGGGCTTTTGGAATGAAAAGATTTCGAAATTTTAAATATATAATCCATAATTGCATCGAGATCAATATTTCTGTGGATTTATTTTCCTCTAATAAACCACGGGGCATTTACAATTCTGGGTATCTCCTTATTTTGAAAGACTTGCAACTTCTTTAAGTTTGTGATCGAGGTGGACGCCCAGATCGGACATCCGTACTTATACTCAGTAACCCAGGGGACGGGTTGGCCAAAAAGAGTGACAACAATAATGGAACCAACATTATGCTTCCTAGTAAACAGAAGGAACGCCCTTTTTGAAGGATTCACTTTGATTTTCCAGGTGGTTAACCAACTTTCCCGGCTAGGAATGTAGTCATTTAAAAGAGCAACCACAGAATTTGGTGTTTTGTGTTGTGCAATTATAGATGTGAAAATGGCCGCCTTACAAAGTTCTGGTCCAGGAATGTCGTTCACAGAGATTAAATAGGGCGGAGCAAAGATCCCTGAGGAACGCCGCTCGCGATAGGATTATCGCTGGAGGTAGCCCCACCCACTCAAACTCTGAAGTTACGCAAAGTGAGATATGAGTGAATAGTTTTAATCAACTGAGCCGAAAATCAAGTCGCATGAGCTTGAATAATAAGCCATATTGCCAAATTTTGTCAAAGGCTTTGGCTACGTCCAGAAATATAATTCCCGTAGATTTACGATTGATAAAGTCCTCATGGATCAACTCATTAACACGTAGGTGCTGGTGAGAAGTTCTAAGTTGAGTCCTGAACCCAAATTGCTCTGGAATGATAATATTATTTTCTACACAGGGCTGATCCAGGCGTTTAAGTATCGAATATACGAATATTTCACTCACACCACTAAGAAGTGAGATTGGACGGTAATTTTGAGCATAAGATAAATTACTATTAAGTTTTGAAAGAGGAATTACTAGGGCTCTGAGCTATTATTCAGCTCTGAGGAAAATAAAACTTATCAATTAAAAAATTAATTAGGTAGGTGATCAGTAGAATGTAACTATACGGCAGAGATTTTAACTTGCGATTGCAATTGCGATCTTCTCAGGAGTTGTGTTCGGCTTGAATTTCCTAATATATTCATGAACTTCCACTGGGTTAATTTTATTTATAGAATTAACGTATGGTTTTTGTACGAAGTCAGTGACTGCAGTCTTGGGGCGTCAGAAGAAATCAGGATCTTCGACGTCGCGGTTGGTTTCAAATTGTAATTGTAGGCTGTCAACTGAAAGCTCGACCTTCTCCTGAGGTGCATGAGCAAAGGTTCCCTTGAGCGCGCGAGTGGTGAATTGTTCGTGAATGGCTCACGTAACAAGGACGTTCATCTAAAAAGTGAGTTTGACTCGGGCGAAAGTGACTCAGTGGAGTGTTCCCATGGTTGCTGAGAAAATCCTCTCATCATTTGCCTGACAATGGCAACCTTTCTACAATAATTTTCTCTAGCTGTAGGAGCAGACCACATCCCTGCCCTTAAAGCTGAGTTGCCCCTTTACACTTTGGGAATGACGTGGGTGAGAAGAAGTCTTATTGGGCTCTATGATTGCTCTAGGGTCACATGAGATCGGGACCCACGGATTAAAGTGCGATTCCGAACCACTACAAACATCCACAGCACGGCCGGTAATTGAACCCGAAACCTGTGGCATCGAGCTCAAGAGTGTGAGTCATTCGGCCATCAAGCCCCTTAGTGAGTCATTATTGAGTATAAAAGATAATTGGATCGGTAAGTAATGGCTGCCGAAAGGATCAGAGTGAACGAAGAAAATAAAATTCAGGTGTAATATATCTGCACTGGCAATGGAGAGTTCAGTTAAGAAACGAAGAAGATGGAGTGATATAAGTTCACGAGCTTACATTGGGAATGTTTAGACTGTTTTTAGAACTGTAAATTGAAGAACCCTCAAGAATGGGAGGATGAGAATTAAAATCCTCGAGAAAGATGCAGGTAGAAGGAAGTTGATGGTGCGTTGATTCAACCAAGTAATGGTGAAATGCCTCTTAGGAGAATAGAGGTTGACTACAGTGAAGGGTATTTGCGGAAGATGAGGTCGGTTCTTATGATCGAATTTCCCGACGATTGGTGGCGCCTTTTAGTTTTTCTACTGCTCTATGTAAATCTGGCGAAGAAGTGTCTGTGCACCAACGCAGACAGACTGATTCTCGATACGCAGACATTATTTCATGTTTGGGGACCTAAAACGCTGAAAAGTGTTGTGAATGCAGTCCTTGAATTTAATCTACGAATTCGACGCTTTAAATGGATCAACGACGTGGTTAAATATAATTTAACTGTTGGGAAAAAATCTAAAGTTTAAATCTAGCCGCCGGGATCTCTGTCGAATAAATATGTTTAATCGGAAGAAAGGATATATGTGGGAACATGGCAAATAGGCAATTTAGGCGAGATTGGGATGTTTTGGGAAAGTAAACGCATTGTACTTTAAATTAGTTTAACGGAGTCTCTCAGATTTTAAGTAAGATCTATGCAAATCTCGAAGAAAGTAGATGAATATTTTCATATTTATTTACTTCCGAATTTGATCCCGAAGTGTTAGGACATCAGGCTTATCGGAAAGGATATCCTACATTTAAGAAATGGTAAAACTAAAATAGGCAGTTTTTATTTTGACATATAAATACACATCATATAAGGATATTTTTTGAATATCTAACACGTTTCGACATAACCTGCCCTAGTTGCTAAGTGATCGTCGAAGTGAATTTCAGTCTGCATCGACTAAGAGAAAGAGTTAATATTATCGTCCAGGCAAATAACTCCTGGGCAAATAAATAAATCAACGGCCTGGGAGCCAACTGACTAAAGCTCTGATTTTGGTATCACAGGCTTCAGGCTCCAATCTTGGCCGGGGCGTGGATGTTTTTTGAGTCGTTCAGAATCCACATTTAACATCTCGCCAAACCCCTGTGTTAATCTTGAAAAACCTTCGCGTCGGCATGGATTAGGGGTTCGAAATCCCCGTTAAACTGTAGGTCCAGGTCTAATTAGCCCAAATTGTGCACAAAATGACCGTAGATTTACAAGCCAAAGCCAACCTAGAGCCTTATTTCGCCCTCATTTTAGATCAACAATCACGATGAAAATCAACAATCTGAACTCTCTTCAATTTAGCTGCTGCAACAACTTGAAGAAATCAAGCCATTCATCTACGAATACCAATCTGACATTTTTATGATCAGGTAACTATCTTACAGGCAGGACAAGAGCCTGTAATTCCAAATTTTGTCCCTTACAAAAATTTCTTCTTTAATACGCGCAACAGACGTGCAAGAGGAGTAATCAACATTTATATTAAGAAACACTTGTTCATTTATTGTGAACACTTTACGGTATAGAAAACAGAACTGGAATGAAACGAATTTCTTAATAATTATCTAAGATTTATTGGTTTTAAATCTTTTGCATCTAAAATTAAGTCATTATTCTATTGAATTTATTAAATTATTTACATGTTATTAAACTTAAAACTTTAACATCAGTCAATAAATCCGGGCTAATTTTTATTTATTGATTTGCAGAGATTGTGAGAAGACGTGCGTGCAAGATGCATCAACTACCCTTTCCTGAAAACAGCTGATATAAATTGATTAATGTAAAACCCCATGTTTAAGTTCATGTTGCAGAGCGACCATTTAAGTATGTGATTCAGTGTGGCGAAGCATTTGGTGCGGAATACGACCTGAAGGTTCATCTGTAGATCCACGTAGGACAGCGCAATTTTCAGTGTTCTTCGTGCAATAAAAGTTTTTTAGTGAAACTTAATTGATCACAAGAATCATATTAGGAAACGGCCCTGTAAATGTCATAATTGTCCTAAAGCGTTTTCATCGAATTCTCACTTAATACAACATGTACATCCTTTTACTTTCTTTATTTTCTGTGATTATGATGTATATGCCCTCTCGAGTTTTATGTTGTATTTCTATGAAAAATCAAAATAACGAACAACTTTCTTGTTACACGTTTATTAACAACGGTCGATTCTCTCTGTCAGAAACAAACGTGGTTGTGAAGCATTGAAAATTTCTGTATCTACCTTGCGAACCCGTTTAAATGTGTTACTATTGGTAAAGGATTTCTGAAGTAATACTTGTTGAAACATTGACTGGGTGGTTGGAAATTTTAGTGATGTAAGAAGATACCGGATATTTCAAACGTAGCTCGAAATCAGATTCTTCACTATCAGATTCAAAATATCCACACTTAAAGAAAGTTGACTCGACAGCAAATCACCTGGACTGTTTTAACGGATAATATGAATATAATTACTTTTACGAAATACTTCCATTAAATATTGCTATCTAATGAATATCTTTCAAGTGTCATTTTTGTTATTGTAGTGTTGAATTTATTTTCTTTTACTTATTATTCCCTTATGAATACATACTTTACACATAATAAGTTATTGCATTAATTAAATATTATTATTATAAAAATTAAATTTTATATGTGAACAATTTACTATGATGTGCCTATTTGTAATTTAAAATAATGTGATGTTTACAATTTTCGATTTTTTTCTTGGTGAATTTATGTACATGCGTTGATTTCTTTTTTGATGTTTTCATTTTTTTGTCACTTATATAATCTATTGCGTACAAAAACTTTCACAAAAATTCTGCAATATGCATTATTAAATTTTATATGTTTATTGAATATTAATTGACTTTTCATGTTAATTGAATTATATATTTTTATATGGAAATTACATCAATATATATATATATATATGCATTTACAATTTTAATGAGTTTGAAATTTTGAGTTAAATTCTAACATCCATCAATAAAAGCAAGCTAATTGTTATTTTCTTTTGCAGAGGTTAATGGCAGACTTGAAATCAATGTGAAGATGCATTAGAGTCCCTTTTGCGAATACAACTCATCAAATCTTGGTGTTTTAAAAAAGCACGTTTAATCTGATGACTCTCAGCGGAGAGTGATCTTTCAAGTGTCCTTTCAGTGTGGAAAAGCGTTTACTCAGAGCAGTACCCTGCAAATTCATCTGAGGACCCATATCGGAGAGCGTCCTTTTCAATACTGTTTGTGTGGACAAAGATTTTCTCGTAAAGATGCATTAAATGAGCACATGAGGACTCATACTTGAGACAATTCTGCAAGTCTCCTATTTGGCAAAATCATTTTCACGGAATTCTCCCCTAAAATATCATACAGAATTTCATGGAGGAAAGGGTCACCGAGATTTCTTTAATTCGTCATATTTTATGGGCAGCTAAACTTTCTGTCGATATGAATTCTTGAGGGGGAGGGGGTCACTTGAAAGCAAATTAAAAACGCGTGATCTTAGCAAAAGAGAATTCACCTTGAAATTTACAATCGATTTAAATATTTCTTTAATAAAGCTTTTGTTTCTAGTAAACATGGTGGTGTACCCGGTAATTTAAATTTTTTTCAATGATTAACGTAGTTGAATAAAATCTATTGGAATGTTCCTAATTACAATTAGATGTCCAAAGTGTAATTAGTATCGTTAAAATAACTCACTTTATAGAATTCTTTTATTAAATATTATTTCTGTTTTTCAATATTTGCAAAATAAAATTTTAATAAAAATTTTGAAAAATAGTTTTTGAAGATTGAAATGTTTATTGAAGATTTATTATTGTATACGAATAAATTCTATCTTAATGTTCCTGATTACAAATAGGATGCTAAAAGTGTAATTAGCATTATTATTAAAATGCGTCAAAATCTACAGAATTCTTTCCTTAAATAATACTGTATTTCAATATTTGCTAAATATTTCTTTACAATTTTAAAGAAATGTTTTAGATTGAAGATTAGTTTAGATTGAAGATTTATTACGAAATTATATACTTAGTTTAGAAATTAATGGATCAAGTTGGTATGTAATTGTTCTGTGGATCACACTTGATTTCAGATTAGCTTGCTAAAAATACATACAAAACATACATTTCAAAGAACATTTATTCATATAAGCTTTAAAAAACAGTGAAAAAAATTTATTAATTTAAAATGCGTGTTGAATTCAGTCCCTGAAGTATGATACGAGATTCGGCATCGTAGTGAAATCTATTTTCTACAAAGATGCACTTTATGGTTCTCAAGTCGCAACGACGAGGAAAGGAACCATCTCAAATTGCAGTGAATTAAAGGATATTTATCATGATTATTTTCATCACATCAAATACATACAAATTGTTATGTCACGTCGATTTTCTCATTATATCTGTATGATCTACAATTATTTGTTTGTTGGAAATCAACAATTAAATTTTAGAGTCAAATTTAATTTAATTATACATATATGTGCATTTTAAATATGGTTGAATGTTTTGAATTAAAATCTAATATTCATCAATAAATGCAGGCTAATTCATATTTTCTTTTGCAGGGATTATTAGCCCTGATTGAAGATACATCAATGTCCCTTTTGTGAATACCACTCATCCAAAGTTTATAACGTGAAAGAGCATGTTTTAACTCACACCAGAGAGCGACCTTTCAAGTGTCCGTTTCAGTGTGGCAAAACGTTTAGGCGGAACAGCCATCTGAAGTATCATCTGAGAACACATACCGGAGAGAGTCCTTTCCATTGCTCTTTGTGTGGACAAAGATTTTCTCATAAAGATGTATTAAATGAGCACATGAGGACTCATACTTGAGAACCACTATGGAAGTCTCCTATTTGTCACAAATCATTGTCACGGAATTCTCACTTACAATAATATGCAAAATTTTATGGAGGATAAAGGCGCGAAGGTTTCTTAACCTTTTTCATATTTTATGGGCAATAAAACCTTCTCTCAATATGAACTCTTGGGGGACGATTTGAAAATGTATCAACGAAATGCAATCTTTGCAGAAAAGAATCTGAACGATGAGTCAATTTAATTTTTGTATTGACTTAATAAAACTTTTTTTAAATAATTTTGTTTGACTACTTAGTAATCTTAGTTTTTTTTTTTTTTAATTTTTAGTGTAATTAAATATGAATAAAATTTTTAGCGTAACGTACCTAATTACAAATTAGTTGCCACAGTTGGGTATTCACAAATGTTTGATCGCAGCATGCATAAAGAATAATTTCGAATCACGAACTCTAGAACTAATCTAGCGTTATACATTTAACTGAATGTATAGATTTTTAAAAATTTTATTTATTTATTATTATGTATGTATTTATTTATTTGGTGTTAGTTAACACACTTTTGGAAGAAGACATGTAATTTTTTTCTTGTAGTTGCAGAAAGTGTGGTAGTTATGTTTAATTGCTAATGAAATTGCGTACATAATTAACATAATTAAAATATCTTCTAAAATATTGAAATTCCATCGAACTCTTACGATAAATATTATTTCTGAATTAATATATTTCAATCATTGCAAAATAAATCTCCGGCAAAAATTTTGATCCTTGCCTTTTCTGGATCAACATTTTTATTGAAGATTTATGATGAAATTATGTTTGTTGTTCAGATTTTAATGGATCAAATCATTATGTTTTAGTTTGCTAAAATATACATGAAAAACAATATTTCAAAAATTTCATTCACAGATATATATAAAAAACCCTGAAACTCTTTACTACTTAAAAATACCTGTGGAACTCATGACCTACATATGATACGAGTGGGCATCGTAATAAAATCTATTTTCTCCGAAGATATGTCTTAAGTCGTCAGGATGAACCATTTACTTTTATGGAATTGTCAAATCTTCCAGCCTGAAATGTTTCAAGCATGGGGTAGGGTGGATAGAGGTAGATAGAACGGCAGAACATGCTCTGTTGCGTGCGATGCAGTAGCGAGCTCCGGTTTAACGTTTCTTGGAAGAGGTACATTGGAATTTATGCTCCAGTAAGCTGCTTTTATCTCAATTTATACAAAATGCTGTGAAAAAAATAAATTAATAGTTTAAAAAAAACTAAAAACACGCTTTTAGAGTGAATCACACTAAAAAGTAAAAAATAATTGTTAACATAAGAATAAAATGACTGACGAGAAAAATGAAAGTCACTGTTCTAAAAGCGGGGTGCTCGATATCAATCGTTATAATTTTTCACTATTTTCATTCCGAATTGCAGAGTCAGTTTAAAAATGTCATACAAAAAGCACCCCACGCTTTAGAACAGTGACATTCATTTTTTCATCAGTTTGAGAACAGTTTTAAGGTTTTTTAAATGAATAAATTCTGTACTGAGTGTGCTGTTTGTTTGCCCACTGATCTTTTATTTCGTGTATTATCTTCTTTTTTGGGAAATAATAAAGTCCTTTGTAGATAACGATAAATGATGCTGTCTGTTGCTAATTTTGCTAGAGAGTCAGCCAGCTATTTTGTCGTTATATCAAGCAGAAAGACAAACGGAATCTCAATATTCTTTTTGGTAGGGAAATTAATCGTCGGAGTACGGTAAAAATGTTTTTATACTCAATTCAAACATCACGGGGAAGCGGAGTGCAAGCAGAAGTCTTTTTGATTGTGACTATCTACACTCAAGAGCCAAAATATTATGACCACCCCTACATTTTTGCAATGAACTCGCCTGGATGACGTGGAAGGCACGTGATCAGGTGGAAGTGGTATTTAACTGCTGCTGGAGAGTCTGAAGAATCATTCTTTCACTTACTTCTGTGTGGGATGGGAAAGGCTGCGGATCTAAGCGACTTTGATAGAGGGCAGATTGTAATGGCTCGAAGGCTCGGAACAAGTATTTCCGAAACTGCACGACTCGTAGGTTGTTCCCGATCTACAGTTGTTAGTACTTATGTAAGTGGATGAATGACGGTGAAACCAGCAGTAGACGACATGGTGTTGGACGTCCACACGTTATCAAAGGAAAAGGTCGTCGGAGGCTGTCTCGCATGGTGAAGCAAAACCGGAGCCAGACAGTGGCTCAGCTGACAGCCCAATACAATGCAGGGCCAAGTAGAATAGTATCGGAGAACACTGTTCAGCGGACACTGTTGGATATGGGGCTACGCAGCAAACGTCCCACTCGTGTGACTTTGATGACCAAGTGTCGTCGCCAACTGCGCCTGCGCTGAGCCCGGGAACATCGTGACTGGTCCATGGATCAGTGGGAGAGAGTTGCCTGGTCAGATGAATCACGGTTTGTCATTCATCACTCCGATGGCCATGTCAGGATACTCCGTCTTCCAGGCGAACAGTTGCTCCCTCAATGTACAGTAGGTGATACACAGGCGAGTGGTGGCGGTATTATGCTTTGGGAGAAGCTCTCTTCGGCGTTTCTGGGTCCCGTGGTTGTGATAGAGCAGATCATGAATGCTAAAGGGCATCTGAACATCATTGCGGACCAGTTGCACCCTTACATGGCCTCTGTTTTCCAGCTGGAAATGGAATGTTCCAACAGGACAACCCCCTTCTCACAAGGCTAAAATTGTGTTGGAGTAGTTCCAGGAACATGATGCTGAATTCCAGTCATAACTCACCGGATCTTAATCCGATAGAACACATTTGGGAGGTTCTGGGACGGCAGCTCAGAGTTCAAAGACCACCAATTCCCAATATCTCGGATTTGCGTGACCGTTGCTTAAACATCTGGTACAATATGTCTCCGGCCATCTACCAAGGACTTGTGGCATCCATGCCAAGGCGGGTTGAAGCTGTGTTGCTCTCCAAAGGTGGGCCAACTCTTTATTGACAAGTGGTCATAATGTTTTGGCTCTTGAGTGTATCCCACTGTGTGGGGTCTGAATGGCCGAGTGTCTGGCGCTCGGTCCCCGGGTTTCGTATTCTAGTCCCGTTGGTCCCATTGATGTTTGCAGTGGTTCGAATCTACTTTAAGTCTCTACTCGTATGACAGTAGAGAATCACAGAGCTCAACCAGACTTCTCACCCACATCCTTCCCAAACTGTGAAGGGGCAACTCAGCTCTAGGTACAGTAATGTGGAGTGGTGTGGTGTAGTAGTAATAGTAGTGCATTGTGTGTTCAACCAAGGAAGCGTTGACCGATGAGACATTCTGCAATACTTCTTATTATTGTTTAAAGTGTGGGATAAGAAAGACTTCAAATCATTGTATGAATTGAATTCATGTGTAGCATTCAGTTGCTCTGGCAAAAAATGAGAACTTCAGGCCATATAATTGTCTGTATGCAAATTTTGTGAGCATTCTTCTTTCTCATTGGCGCAACAGCAACATGGTGGGCCAACGCCGTCTGACTACTGGCAGATTTCGAGACTGGAGATGGTTTCTTTTTTTTTACGGGATAGGATTGTCAGACATACGCTCGACGCTCTACGGTCACATTAGACCAACACCTACGATTTAAAATGGATTCAGAACTACAACAAACATCCTCCATCTCGAACCCGAAAACAAGTGCAGCCAGTCACTCTGCCATCAGACGCCTTTACGAGTATTATTGAGTTAAAAAAAATAACTGGATCGGTAAATGATCGCTGCCCAAAGATTCGAGTGAACGAAGAAAGCAAAATTCAGGTGTGTATATTAGCACTGACAATGGAGAGATCAGTTAAGAAGCGAAGAAGTTGGAGTCATGTGCGTTGGCGAGCTTGCATTCGGAATTTGTAGAACTATAATTTGAAGAACATCGACCGAGAATGGGAATGATGCGAATTAAAATCCTCGGGAAAGATGCAAGTAGAGGGAAGTTAATGGTGCATTGCATCCAGCCAGGTAATGGCGAAATGGCCCTTAGGAGAGTAAAGGTTGACTACAGTGAAGGGTTTTGCAGTAGCTCACCTGTAATGACCTGTATATTTCGTTTTCTGATGGAGATCTTCAGAAGACTGACAGTGTGGCAGGGAATAATTGAATCGAAATCTATTAAACTTCTCTTCATTGCGTGTTGTCGGGTCGATCTATTCTATAGAACAATTTTCCTTGAATTTAGGATTGATCTTATAAATTAATAGAAATCAATCTTTCTTTATTGAAGGTAATTGGCATATAAGATAAGATAAAAAAAATTCTTATTCGGATAGCTGAGAATTTTTAACGTTTGTATTACTATTTTGTTTCATGTTTGTTTTCTAATATTTATAGAAGTGACAAATTTCCAGTCTGAAGTTTTGAAATATTTTGTGTGTTGGGTGCACAGGGTGGGTGCTCCATGATGTGTCATGGAGTAGCAAGTGCTGAGTCGGTAAGTTCATTATTGAATTCCATTATATGTATATTTGATACTGATATTACTGTAACTATTACTGTAAAATTTTTCATTTCTTATATACATTGTACTTTTTTTTGGAAAATAATTTATAAGATTGTGAACCTATCGGTGAGGAATGTTAAGAATTCGTTTCTCTTTCCATCGATAGGTGGCGCAGTTTTGTTTTTGTACTTTTGTCTGCTAAGCTGGTTTGGTTTTATGCACATTTTAGGGCTAATTAGACCGAGACCTACAGTTTAACGTGGATTCCCAACCATTCACGAGTATCCGTAAGATTCGGTCTGTGGTACCGAAGGCCAGCGCGCTACACAATTGGCCATCAGGCAGCCCTAATTCGGCAGAAGAGGAACGAAGGAAAGTTGATTTTATGTTTGTCGATACGTATGCCATTGTTGTTTTTGTCAATTACAGTGTTTCAAATTATTCTGTAAATTAAATCACGCTTCCCTGTAAAAGTTGAATTGCGATAACCATTCATGAATGTATATCTGTATTGTGTATTTAGGCGAGATTGGGATGTTTTGGGAAAGTAAACGCATTGTACTTTAAATTAGTTGAACGGAATCTTTCAGATTTTAAGTAAGATCTATGCAAATCTCGAAGAAAGTAGATGAATATTTTCCTATTTATTTACTTCCGAATTTGATTCCGAAGTGTTAGGACATCAGGCGTATCGGAAATGATATCCGACATATAAGAAAGACGAGACTAGAATTGACAGTTTTTATTTTGACATATAAATACACAGCATATAAGGATATTTCTTGAATATCTAACACGTTTCGACATAACCTGCCCTAATTGCGAAGTGATCGTCCAAGTGAATTTCAGTCTGCATCGACTAACATCTTCCAAGAGATAGCGTTAATATTATCGTCCAGGCAAATAACTCCTAATATAACCAGTGGCCTGTGGGACAATTGACTAACGCTCTGTCTTTTGGTATCACAGGCTTCAGGCTCGAATCCTGGCCGTGGCGTGGATGTTTGTGAGTGATTCAGAATCCCCATTTAACTGTAGGTCCTAGTCTAATTTGCCCAACGTATGCATAAGATGACAGTGACTCTGCCATTTTCTCCCGAAGTGCTAAACTTGAAATATCTGACACCGGCTAAGTATCACCAAACCCCTGTGATAATCTTGAAAGACCTTCGCATTGGCATGGATTAGTGGTTCGGAATCCACGTTAAACTGCAGGTTCAGGTCTAATTAGCCCCAATTGTGCACAAAATAACCGTAGATCTACAAGCCAAAGTTAACCTAGAGCATTATTTGGCCCTCATTTAAGATCAACAATCACGATGAAAAGCATCCATATGAACTCTCTTCAATTAAGCTACTGTAAGACTTGCCACGCCCACCAAACCAGTTTAAGAAATCAAGACATTCATCTGCGACTAGCAATCTGACATTTTTTTTATGAACCATGTAATTATCTTACTAACATGACAAGAGCCTGGAATTCCGAATTTCGCCCTTTACAAAAATTTCCACGTTCATACGCGCAACAGACGCGCAAGAGGAGGGATCAGCATTTACGCTAAGAAACACATAATCATGTTAATTTATTGAGAACACTTTACGATATACAAAACAAAACTGGAATAAAACGAATTTCTCAATAATTATCTGAGATTTATTGCTTTTAAATCATTTGCCACTAAAATTAAGTCATTATTCTATTGAATTTATTAACTTATTTACATGTTATTGAACTTAAAACTCTAACATCCCTTAATAATTCCGGACTAATTTTTATTTATTTATTTGCAGAGATTGTGAGAAGACGTGCGTGCAAGATACATCAACGCCGCTTTCGTGAATACTGCCCATGTAAATTGACTAATGTGAAAACTCAGGTTTTAATTCATAAAGGAGAGCGACCATTTAAGTGTCTGATTCAGTGTAGCGAAGCATTTTGTGCGGAATACCTCCCTGAAGGTTCATCTGAGGACCCACTTAGTAGTGCGCCCTTTTCAGTGTTCTTCGAGCGAGAAAAGATTTTCTGAAAAGCGAAGCTTGATTGATCACACGAGGACTCATTCTAGGAAACGACCCTTTAAATTTCATAATTGTCCTAAAGCGCTTTTAATGAATTCTCACTTAAAAACAACATGTTCATCCTTTTAATTTCTGTGATTTTTATGTATGTCATCTCGAGTTTCGTGTTATATACGAATTCTATATAACAAATTGTAACAAAATATGAAAAATCAAATTAATGAACAACTTTCTTGTTACACGTTTATCACAACAGTCGATTCTCTCTTTCAGAAACAAACATCGGAGTGAAGTACTGAGAATTCCTGTATCTACCTTGCGAAACCGTTTATTTGTGTCACTATCGGTAATGGATTTCTGAAGTAATACTTGTTGTTTAAAAAATTCCTGGGTGATTGGAAATTTTGATGAAGTAAGAAGATATGGGGTATTTCAAAGAGAGCTCGAAATCAGCTTCTTCACTACCAGATTCAAAATATCCGCACTTAAAGAAAGTTGGCCTGTCAACAGATCACCTGGAATGTTTTTAACAGATTATATGAATATAATTCGTCTTACGAAATATTTTCATTGAATATTGCTCTCTAACGAATGTCTTTCAAGTGTTATTTTTATGATTGTGTGGTTGAAATTATTTTCTTTTACTTAATATGCACTTATGAATACAAACTTTATGCAGATTACGTTAATCTGTTAATTAAATGTTATTATCACAGTAATTAAATTTTGTACGTGTGCAATTTATTATGATGTGGCTATTTGCAATTTAAAATAATGTGATGTATTTTGTTTTGATTTTTTTTTTTTTTCATGAATTTTTATACTTTTCTTTTTTATGTCTTGATTTTCTCGTTACTAATATAATCTTTTGTGTATAAAAACTTTCACAAGAATTGAGCAATACACATTATGAACATAATGGTTTATCGAATTTAATATTTTTATATGTATATTAAATCTCTATATATATTAAATTAAATCTCTATATATATTAAATTAAATCTCTATATATATTAAATTAAATCTCTATATATATTTATATTAAATATCTATATATATATTTATATTAAATATCTATATATATATTTATATTAAATATCTATATATATTTATATTAAATATCTATATATATTTATATTAAATCTCTATATATATTTATATACAATATATGCATTTGCATTTTTAATGAGTTTGAATTTTCGATATAATTTCTAATATCCATCAAGAAATGCAGACTAATTCTTATTTTCTTTTTTTCAGAAGTTGTTAGCAGATTTGAAATCAATGTGTTGATACATCAATGTCCCTTTCGTGAATACCACTCATCAAATCTTGGTGACGTGAAAAAGCAGGTTTCATCTGATGACTCATAGCGGAGAGCGACCTTTGAAGTGTCCATTTCAGCATGGCAAAGCGTTTAGGGAAAAGAGAAAATTGCAGTTCCCTACAGCATCATCTGAGGCCCCATATGGGATCATTTTCAATGATCTTCGTGTTAAAAAAAAGATTTTCTCTTAAAGATGCATTATATGAGCACACGAGAACACATACTTCAGAACCACTCTGCAAGTCTTTTATTTGTCAAAAAGCATTTTCACAAAATTCTCACTTAAAATACCATGCAAAAATTCATGGAATAAAGGGACACCTTGGTTTTTTAATTTGTCATATTTTATGGGCAGCAAAGTCTTCTCGATATGAACTGTTGGGGGTATGTGAAAGCAAATTAACAACTTGTGATCTTAGCAAAAGAGGATTCTCCTTGATGAGTTCAATTGATTTTAATATTTGTTTAATAAAAGCTTTTGTTTCTAGCAAACATGGTTTTGTAACGGTAATCTTAATTTTTTTCAATTATTAATGTACTTGAATAATTTCTATCGTAATACAACCAATTACGAATAGGTGTCCAAAGCTTAATTAGCTTAATTAAAATGCGTCGAAATCCATGAAATCCGAAATCTCCGATATTCTATCCAGGTTCAAAATATCCGCTCAGAAAATTGGCATTCCAGCGTCTCGCATAATTGCTGTGAACAGTTTTAACAGCTTATATTGAAAATCTCGAATATTTTTGTCAAATATTTACATTAAATATTGCACGCTCATCGATGCCTTCCAATATGGGTTATCGTTATTATTGCAATGTTCAAATAGATATTTTGTTGTTTCTTTTACTTACTATAAACTTATTAATACGTGTTTTACGCAGAATACGTTATTACATGAATTAAATTAAACATTATTATTACAGTAATTTGATTGGGTACAATTTATTATGATGTGGCTATATGTAATTTAATATAATCTGATGTTTACAGTTTTAATTCATACTCTGGTTACTTAGAGGAAAATAAACACGCTATTTATTGAAATTCTATTTATTTTTGAGTTAAATTCTAATATCCAGCAATAAGTCCAGTCTAAATTGTATTTTCTTTTTTTCAGGTATTGTTAGCAGATATGAAGGCAATGGGAAGATACATCAATGTCCCTTTTGTGATTACCACTCATCTAAGCTTGGTCATGTGAAAAGCCATGTTTTAACTCACACTGGAGAGCGACCTTTCAAGTGTCCCTTTCAGTGTGGCAAAGCATTTAAGCAGGAAGGACACCTGCAGGTTCATCTCAGGACTCATACTGGAGAACGACCCTTCAGTTGTTCTGTTTGTCAAAAAGCATTTTCACGTTCTTCTGTCTTAAAACGACATATGGAAGTGCATAGGAGAAAGGGTTACAAAGTTTAATTTTAAGAGTAAATTGTAATAAGACGATATAAGTTTTGATGCCTGCTATATAATTTCAAAATCGGATTTATAGAATGTTTGACCATCTTAGCTTTAATTCCTTTTTTTTATGAATAACTTTAGGTTTTTATTCTTTAATTTTTTAACTTAGATTTTCGCGAAAGTTTGTGCGCTATTACTTAATTTTTATTAGACCAATACAATAAAAATTTGTTGTACTAATAGTAGAAATACTATGTCTAAATAGTGTTCTGAAATAAAATAGATAATTAGCTCTCTATTTTTTTTTCTACGAACAAGGTGTTCTGCATATTATATGCCTGTATATATATATATATATATATATATATATATATATATGCAAAAAAAAGGAATCGCCACACACTAGAATATGTATGTGTAATTAAATAGATTACGAATGCTCCCAACTCTATTGGAGTTAGCATGAAAATTTATAAAAATATCATTTGTACAATTTTGACGTTTAAGATGCATTCATCGGTTCTTAAAAATTTTTGTTACAGAAATATCAAAAATGAATATTTTTAAATTTTATAAATATTTTATCATTTTATTGTGTAAAAATTGAAATTTGAATCAATAAATCTAGTGTAATTTTTGTTTTATAAATGTTTGTAGAAAATGTGAAGATAATTTAAAGACACTTCATTGGAAAAATCCAGTGTAATTTTAAATATGTTTTCTAAATTTTTGTATTGTAATACTCCTAAAATAAGTACTATTAAATTTGTAGTCATAAAAATAATTTAATTTTTTCTTTTTATCTTCGTATTTTTAATTCATGAAATCAGAATATTATTTGTCACAGAATCCAAGTGAATTGTGGAATTTGTAAAAATAAACTTAAGTTACAAAACACTTTAAAATTTATCATAAAAAGCTTTTGTTCCTATCAGCTACATAAATATTAGGAATTGTATTTTGCTAACATTTAAATGAAAATTTTATTAAAAACTGCAAGCATCAAGTTTTTAAGATACTTGTAGAAACTTGTGGATGATGATGCAGTTTTCACACAGGACAGATAAACATAATTGGCCTATTAGTAAGATTGGTTACCCTAGAAATATTTTTTTATGTGATGAAAGATTTTAATTGATGCAAGTAAAACGTTATTGACAATCTGAGAGAAAATGCGTTGCATTTCCAAAAGTTAAATTTATTTTCTACTTTTATTACATTCACAATTTTTATTACGTCGTTACGTCGATTTTCTCGTTATATCTGTATGATCTACAATTAATTGTTTTTGGAAATCTACAATTAATTTATAGAGTATATTTTAGTTAATTAATTATATATATTTATTTATATATATGTGCATATTATGTACACACATTTTAAATATGGTTGAATGTTTTTGAGTTAAACTCTAATATTCATCAATAAATATAGGCTAATTCTTATTTTCTTTTGCAGGGATTGTTAGCAAATATGAAGATAATGTGAAGATGCCCTTTTATGAATATCGCTCATCTAAACTTAGTCAAGTGAAAAGTCATGTTTTCATTCACACTGGAGAGCGATCTTTCAAGAGTCCGTTTCAGTGTGACAAAGCATTTAGTGAGAACAGTAACCTGAAGGTTCAGAGCGACCTTTTCAATGTCCTATTTGTGGCAAGCGTTTTGCTCAGAAACATCACTTACAAAATCATATCAAAATTCATGCAAGAAAGGATCAAAAAGTTTTATCCTAAGAGAAATTGATTCTGTTCACAACGATAGTGAATGCGATGTAATTTTTACCTTATAAAATTTAATTTTTACATAACGTGTCTGTATACACTTTATCATTTTGATTAAGATTTACTTTTCAAATTCCTTGATTTTTAAGAAATTTTTCGTGAAATATTTTATCACATTAGTAGTTTACTGTTTTTTAGGTGATTTCTCGATTAAACGTTGTTAAAATTTTATTCTAGTGAATAACGCTTTATATGAATCGAGTATTTTTAAAAGTTCTACTAACAATACTAATTCAGTGTAAACAATCTTAATAATTAAAAGTATGTGTAAGTATTTAAAGTGACGACCAGAGCTATTAGAGGATAAAACTGTTGAATTAAAAATTAAAAGCATTTAAAATAATTAAATGAAAAGTTATTTTAACGAAAGGAAATTAAAAAAAAAACTATTAACAAAATAAAAGTTAAAAGTGTGACAGACAGTAGATTAACTAAGGTTGCACATCGCAGCAATTAATTAATAATTTAAAAGCCAAACGTTGCAGCTCAGATTCGCATGAATTGATTTACGTAAGCTTAAGAGATTGCGGCCACAGCGATGGAATCACTCTGGCGAGGAATAAATTCGAATTGCCGGTTTTTTTCTGTGCTGGGAATGAATCCCATTTTGTTTTGCTCTGGGCCATTTTTTTGGAGCTCGCTACACCTGGACGGATCTGAGGGCATTTGGAATGAAAAATTTCGAAATTTTAAATATATAATCCATAATTAGATCGAGATCAAGATCTCTGTGGATTTGTTTTCTTCTGACAAACCACGGAGCATTTACAATTCCTGCTATCGCCTTATTTCGACAGACTTGCAACTTCTTTAAATTTGTGATCGAGGTGGTCGCCCAGATGGGACATCCGTATAAAAGAATAGGTCGAAGGATGACTTGTACAGCAAAATCTTGTGTCTGATCGCTAGCCTGCTCTTTCGAGAAATTAGGCTTTTAGCTTAACGCTAGCAGCAGTTGCTTTCGCAACTACTTTGGTGAAATGGGTATTTTAATTCAATTTTTAGTGTAAAACTAACCCCAGGTACTTGTAATCAGTAACCCAGGGGACGGGTTGGCCAAAAAGAGTAACATCAATAATGAAACCAACGTTCAGCTTCCTAGTAAATAGAAAGAACGCACTTTTTGAAGGATTTACTTTGATCTTCCAGGTGGTCAACCATTTTTCCCAGCTAGGAATGCAGTCATTTAAAAGAGCAACCACAGAATTTGGTGTTTTTGCGTTGTGCAATTATGTCTGTGTCATCTACGAACTTGGCCGCCTTACAAAATTCTGGTTTAGGAATATCGTTCACAAAGATTAAAAATGCAAACATCCATAGCACCGCCGGTAATTGAATCTGAACCTTGTGGTACCGAGCTCTAGCCATCAGGCCCCTTTTTAAGTATTATTCATTTGAAAAGATAACTGTATCAGTAAATGATGGCTGTCGAAAGGATCCGAGTGAACGAAGAAAGTGAAATTCAGGTGTAATATGTCTGCACTGACGAAGGAGAGATCAATTACGAAACGAAGAAGCTGGAGTGATATAAATTGACGAGTTTGTGTTGGGAATGTTTAGATTATTTTTAGAACTGTAAATTGAAGAACAACTGAGAATGGGAGGATGAGAATGAAAATCCTCGAGAAAGATACAGGTAGAAGGAAGTTGATGGTGCGTTGATTCAGCCAAGTAATGGTGAAATGGCTCTTGGGAGAATAGATGTTGACTTCAGTGAAGGGTATTTGCGGAAGATGAGGTCGGTTCTTATGTTTGAATTTCCGACGATAGGTGGCGCCTTTTTGTTTTTCTACTGCTCTCTGTGAATCTGGCGAAGAAGTGTCTGTGCACCAACGCAGACAGACTGATTCTCGATACGCATACATTATTTCATGTTTGGGGACCTAAAGTGCTGAAAAAGTGTTGTGAATGCAGTCCTTGAATTTAATCTACGAATTCGACGCTTTAAATGGATCAACGACGTGGTTAAATATAATTTAACTGTTGGGAAAAAAATCTAAAAGATTAAATCTAGCTGCCGGGATCTCTCTCGAATAATGTTTAATTGCAAGAAAAGATATATGTGGGAACATGGCGAACATCAAGACAGTTTTACAAGGTGAAAACGTGTCTGTTGCTGTTGCGGTTATAGTTCAAAAGTTGCACTTCCTGGAAAAATCACTTTATACACCAGAAAATCCGGCAATGAATGCTACTGTGCGCGTGCCAGATTTTGAAGACATCTTGATAAATTGCAGATTGCTCTCGATACGTACAAGGTAAGCTTTCAAAATTTTTACAATCCAAATATTATTTCAAATATTAAAAATAGTAATACTCTGGTAATTGCAAAAATTACCATCCATTTATCTACCCTGGTTTATATGTTGGTGTATATATCACAGGTTTATATGTTGAATGACTGTCATTTAAAACACTGTTTATGTCCTTGATTGATAATAATAATGATCAGTTTTCAGAACAACAGAGAAATTTTATCTTCCTTTAGTACTTAAGTTTAAAACAAAAACCGCTTATTTAGCAAATATTACATTCAAAAGTGTAATTAAAGTTTTGAAGAAACGTTTTGATTTATTTTTATGAATCCTATTAATGCAATATTTAATTGTTTAAAAATTAAATGCTAATCTGCACCTAATTTAAGGCAGATGCTTCTTAAAACCGAAAATAATTTACGACCATTAAATCAGTTTGAATTAGATACATATCGTCTATGGGGAATCTCTAATATTAATTCGTATAAATTCACCAGCGAATTGATATTGAGTTGCGAAAAATTTGTGAAGTTTTTAAACAGTTGATGCTGAGCTCTAGAAAAACGTAGAGTTCCGACAAGAAAGGAATTTAAAAGGCAACAAATTCCGAGATTCAAAACGTTAATGTTTAAAATATGACAAAAATAGTTGTAAGTTAGAATGCATCCATTCACAACCCATTTCCAGGTGTAAACAATTAACCGATTCTAATGCAGTTGAAAGTTTAAAATATGTCAAAAAAAACTTATTTGATTGTTTCGATTACCATTCAGGGTCGAAGTGCAAGAAAATTCGTTTAACTTGCACCAGAAATCGCAGTGCGATGTCACTCGAGCGAACTCTTCTTTCGCCTTCGAAATGCATAAGGAAAATGAATGTGATGAATCGGTGTCTTCAAAAGGCTAGCAAGATCAGAACTAGAACTGGCACAATCTCAAATATAAAATGGGCCTAAAAGAGAAAAAAATCTTCCTACTTGTATTTCTTAAATAAAACAAAAACAATTCTTCTTTCAACGGTGGTGTGTTACATTTTGTGTTTAAGTTCATCATTGAATTCCACTACACATATATATTATACTTCTGTATTTCTTATATTCTGTATTTCTTTTCATGTATTTCTTATATACATTGTACTTTTGGAAAATAATTTATTATAAGATTGAGAACCTATCGGTGGGGAGTGTTAAGAATTCGTTTCTCTTTCCAGCGATAGGCGGCGCAGTTTTGTTTTTGTACTTTTGTCTGCAAATCTGGTTTGGTTTGTCGCTCTACTGTTATTTTGTGCATAATTTGGGCTGATTAGACCGGGAC
The DNA here is from genome assembly GCA_021605095.1 of Caerostris extrusa. NCBI lineage: Eukaryota > Metazoa > Arthropoda > Arachnida > Araneae > Araneidae > Caerostris > Caerostris extrusa. The sequence continues at coordinate 42,203 of BPLR01012745.1, read as the reverse complement.
CTCACAAACAGGCATACCGCAGACAACCTGTTCAAACCGGAAGCCTGTGGTACCAAAGTCCAGAGCGCTAGAAAACTTGCCATCGGACCTGCCTAATCTGGCAGAACAGGAACGCAGGAAAGTTGATTTCATGTTTGTCGATACGTATGCCTTTGTAATTTTGCGAATTAAAACGTTTCAAATTTAGATCGTAATTTAAATCAACGCTTAATCCTTAAATTAAATCACGGCTACGCTGTAAAAATTGTGCTGCAACGCCCATTCGTGAATTATTATTGTGTGTTTAGGTTAAATGGGGATGTTTGGGGAATGTGAAAGCATTGTACACTCATGTCCATAAATTAAGGATAATGAAGTTCAGGCACAGAAAGAGACAGAAGCAAAACAAATTTGACTTATTTGTAAAGTCTATTTATTAAACAAAAGGTAAAGAACAAAAAAGATGCTATATGTTTGACATAATTAATAAAATTGCGATTTTTACTCCCTGGAGCAAATGTCAAAAAAGAACCTATTTACAGAGAACAGTATAACATGGTTAGTATGATGGTTAATATGGAGTATTTCTCCCGGACCATGCAATACGGGCCTTACAACGCCTAGGCAAGCTGAGTATCAAATTATCAATTTGATCTTGGGGAATATTACACCACTCATCAAGCAATGCCCTCCGAAGTTCCGGTTGACCGGTGGGAGGGGGCTGACGGGCTGCAATTCGTCGGCCAAGCATATCCCACAAATGCTCTATTGGATTCAAGTCCGGTGAGTATGCTGGCCAATCCATACGGGAGATATCCTCCAATTGAAGGCATTCGTCTACAATGTTTGCACGGTAAGGACGGGCGTTGTCATCCATAAACAGAAATTCAGCACCCATGGCGCTCCGAAACAAACGTACATGTTGTTCCAGAATAATATCCCGATAGATGTGGCCTGTCATCGTTACACTCTGAACATGCAGGTCAATTCTGGAACCAAGAATAATTCCTCCCCAAACGAGCCATCCTGCACCACCGTAACGGTGTCGTTCAATGGTGTTCTCTTGGTGGTAACGGGTACCTGGCGCTCTCCATATGAAAGTCCGGCGAGAATCAGACTGCAAACTAAACCTGGACTCGTCGGAAAACATCACACCAGACCACTGTTGCGGAGTCCACAATGTATGCTCTCTACTCCAGATTAATCGCAGGCGACAGTGAGTTGCGGTAAGTGGAACACATCTGACAGGCCTACGAGCATATAGACCAATGTGCCCTAAGCGTCTGTACACGGTCTGCTTTGAAGCTGTCGTACCGGTAGCTGAAGAGAGCTGACGAGACAGGTCTGATGCTGTGCTCCGTCTGTTTCTTTTGGCAGTAACTGCTAAATACCGGTCCACATTCGGCGTTGTAACTCGGGGGCGACCTGTGCTGTAACATCTACTCACATTACCATCATCTTGGAATCGTTGCCAAAGCCTGGAGATGACACTCTGGGCGATTCAAGTTCCTCGGATACTTCCAGCTGGGTACGTCCACATTACAGTCGTCCGATAATTCTACCACGTAAAAAATCATCAAATGCTTCCTTTGTGCCATAACTATGAGGTTTATTGCACTGAAAGGCTTTTAAAAGCGCTTGTGAACAATTTTACTTCTTTGCCACCATTCCTTATATACCTCTCTTACACTCTCGTCATTGTGTTGTGCTATCCGCGCCATCTGGTGGTTTCCTGTAATTTGCATATTCTTCTTCAAGATGTGTGTGGTAATTCTACAGGTGAAATTTTTATTTTAGAGTTCAATTTCTGTGTGATTCTGAATTATCCTTAATTTATGGACATGAGTGTACTTTAAATTAGTTTAACGGTGTCTTTTAGATTTTAAGCTTCCAATAATTATCTAAGCAAATCTCGAAGAAAGTTGATGAATCTTTTTCCTGTCTTTACTTCCCCTAATTTGATCCCGAAATGTCAGGACATCAGTTCTTATTGGAGTTGATCGAGCAGAGGGAGACTAAAATTGGCAGTTTTATTTTGACATATAAATATACATAAAATAAGGATATTTCTTGAATATCTAACATTTCGACATAACCTGCCCTAGCTGTGAAGTGCCTGTCCAAGTGACAGTCGGTTTCATCGTCTAACATCTTCTAAGAATTAATGTTATCGTCCGGGATAGTAACTCCTAATTTAATCAGCGGCCTGGTGGGCAATGGACTAACGCTCTGGCCTTTGGTATCACAAGCTTCATGCTCGAATTCTGGCCTTGGCGTGGATGTTTGTGAGTGGTTCGAATCCATGTTTAACTGTAGGTTCAAGTCTTATTCGCCAAACGCAAGCATAAGTACAGTAGAGCGACAAAAACCAAAAATCAGGACTCAGCCATTTTGCTGACGAAATATTAAACTTGAAATAACTGACACCGCCAAAGTTCCGCCAAAAATCTGTGCCAAGCCAAAGCCTACCTACAAGCCAAGCCAAAGTAAACCTAGAGCATTATTTCGCCCTCATTTAGGATCAACAATCACGATGAAAATCATCAATCTAAACTCTCTTCAATTTAGCTGCTGCAACTCTAACCTCATCCACCAAACAACTTGAAGTCAAGGCATTCATCTGCGACTAAAAATCTGACATTTTTATGTTCAGGTAACTACTATCTTACAGACATGACAAGAGCATGGAACTCCAAATTTCGTCCTTTACAAAAATTTCCTCGTTAATACGCGCAACAGACGTGCAAGAGGAGGAATCACCATTTATGTTAAGAAGCACTGGTTCTTCATGTTAATTTATTATTACACTTTACGATAGAGAAAACAAGACTGAATGAAACTAATAATTACTTAAGATTTATAGGTTTTAAATCTTTTGCCTCTAAAATTAAGTCATTATTCTATCGAATTTATTAAATTACTTATATGTTATTGAACTTAAAATTCTATTATCTATCCATAAATCCAGACTAATATGTATTTATTTGCAGAGATTGTGAGAAGACGTGCGAGCAAGATACTTCAACGCCCCTTTCGTGAATACCGCCTATGCCAACTGACTAATGTGAAAACCCGTGCTTTAATTCCTAATGGAGAGCGGCCATTCAAGCGTGTGATTCAGTGTGGCGAAGCATTTGGTGCGAATACCACCTGAAGGTTCATCCGAGGATCCACACTGGAGAGCGCCTTTGTCAATTTTGTTCTTACTGAGAAACGATTTTTGAAAAACGAAGCTTGATTGATAACAAGAGAATACATACTGGGAAACGACCCTACTAGCATTTTCATGGAATTCTCACTTAAGTCAACATCTGCATCCTTTTTACTTTCTTTAATTTCTGTGATTTTTGTGTAAATGTCATCTCGAGTTTTATGTTCTGTTATTACTGAATTATAGTGAATTTTAGTTTCGTGTTAAATGTGAATTATTTTATATAACAAAATCTGAAAATCAAATTAATGTACAACTTTCAGGTTTCACGTTTATTACAATAGCCGATTCTTTATTTCAGAAACAAACGTGGGAGTGAAGCATTGAAAAATTCTGTATCTACCTTGCGAACTCGTTTATCTGTGTTGCTATTGGTAATGGATTTCTGAAGTAATGCTTGTTGAAAAAATTTCTGGGTGGTTGTAAGTTTTAGTGATGTAAGAGGATATGGGATATTTCAAACTAAATATCCATATATCCTGCAAACTAAATATCTTCTTTACTAAATATCCACACATAAGGAAAGTTGACCCGCCAGCAGATCACCTGGACTGTTTTAACAGATTATATGAATATAATTACTGTTTCAAATGTTATTTTTATTATTGTAATGTTGAAATTATTTTCTTTTACTGAATATTTCTTTATGAATGCATTTTACGCATAATTCATTATTACATTAATTAAATATTACTATTATAGTAATTTAATTTTGTATCTTTACAATTTACTATGATGTGTCTATTTGTAATTTAAAAATAATGTGATACATACAGTTCTTGATTTTTCTTTTATGAATTTATATACCTGCATTCAATTATTTTCTGTTATCTTGATTTTCTTTGTTATTCATATAATCTATTGAGTACAAAAACTTTCACAAAAAAATTTTCAATGCAATTTTTGAATATAATTGTTTATTGAATTTAACATCACATGTATGTGTGTATATATATATGCATATTTAATGAGTTCCAAGTGCTTGAGTTAAACTCTAATATCCATCAATAAATGCAAGTTAATTCTTATTTTTTTTTTGCAGATGTTGTTAGCAAATGTGAAATCATAGTGGACATGAATCAGTGTCCCTTTTGCGAATACCACTCATCAAATCTTGGTGATGCGAAAAGCATGCTTAATCTGATGACTCACAGAGTAGAGCGACTTTCAAGTGCCCGTTTCAGTGTGGCAAAGTGTTTAGTCAGAACGGTGCCCTACAGCGTCATGTGACGACCCATACTATGAGTGCTTGAGAACCACTCTGCATGTTCCTATTTGTCCCAAAGCATTGTAACGGAATTCACATAACATAGCATGCAAAATTTCATGGAGGAAAAGGGCACCGAGGTTTCTTTCCTTTGTCCTATTTTTGGGCAGCAAAGCCTTCTCTCGATGTGAACTCTTGGGTGGGGCCATTGGAAAACAAATCAACTATGAGTAATTTTAGCAAAACAGGATTATCGTTGATGAGTTCAGTCCAATTTTAATATTTGTTTAATAATGCTTTTGTTTCTAGCAAACATTTTTTTTTGTGTCGATAATCTTAATATTTTTTAATAATTATTTGGTAATTGAGTAATTTCTATCGTAATGCAACCAAAAAATAGGTGTACAAATAGGTGTCCAAAACTTAATTAGCGTAATTAAAATGCTTCATAATACATGCAATCCAAATCCAAAGTCCTTTATACTCTTGCCAGGTTCAAAATATCCACTTAGAAAATTGACTCTCCAGCATCTCGCATAAATTCTGTGAACAGTTTGAATAGCTTATGTGGAAAATCTTGGAAATTTGAATCAAATATTTTGCATTAAATGTTGCACGCTTATCGATGCCTTTCGATATTGGGTTATTGTTATTTTTGCAATGTCGAAATAATTATTTTGTAGTTTCTTTTACTTAATATAAACTTATGAATGTACTTTTACGCAGAAGACGTAATTCTATTAATTAAATTAAATGTTATTATTACAGAAATTAAATTTTATTGTGTACTATTTAATGTGACGTGGCTCTTTGTAATATAAAATAATGTGATGTTTACAGTTTTGTATTTCATTTTTTTTTTCTTACTTGAATTTATGTTCTAGCTTTTATAGAAAACAAGCACGTCTTTCTACTGCAATGCTGAATGGCCAAATTTATATAAATGAAAACTAATCGTGATATGGTTTAGAGAATACTGTCAAAAGTATTGTACCTTTGGATGTTAATAAATGAAATTATTGTTCTGCGAAATTTTGCAGTTGACAATTTAGTAATTGAAATATAACATTCATAAATGAAAAGTATTTTTTTTTCTAATTTATTAAGAGACGCGTTCTTTTTATTTCATACACAAACTTCTAATAACTATTTTTGCTCAAATTTAAGTAAAAAATCAAAGAAATGCAAGAATTGAAATTTTTAAGACATAATTCGCAGACCGTTTGTTCGTAAGGGAAACAACCGCAAAAAGACGCACGAATCTCTCCCGTGCTTGCCAGACATTCCTGACGCAAAGTGATATGGAAAATAAAAAAATGTAATAGTTACTGTGGAGTTTTCTTCATATAAATATAATATAAAAAAAATTTCACAGTATCTATTAAATCTGTATAGTTAATTTTAATTAATATATAATTAATTTATATAGTTACTTTAATAGGGCCTGATGGCTGAGTGGCTAGCGCTCTGGCGCTCGGTACCACAGGTATCGGGTTCAAATCACGGCGTTGCCATGGGTGTTTGTAGTGGTTCGAATTCTCTTGCCGTAGGTCCCGGTCTAATAGGATTGTAGAGAGTTGTTACTCCGCGTCCGTGGCTTATCTTCATGAGTGACACGAGCCCCCTGGGTAATGCAAAGTGAGTAACGTCTGTGCAGCCCTTATGGCATAAAAAGATCACTGTCTATTTGACAGCTGCATTAGAAAAAAAAATAGTTACTTTAATATATTACACTATAATAGTTATTTATAGTTACTTTAATATATATTTCATTTATAATTACTTAATTTTTATAGTAATTTTATGTATATATATACATAACCTTGCATTTTTTGAGTTAAACTTTCATGTCCATCAATAAAATCAGGCTATTTCTTATTTTCTTTGCAGGGATTTTTAACAGATATGAAAGCAATGTGTTGATACATCAATTTCCCTATTGTGAATACCGCTCCTCCAATGTTTGTAACGTGAAAAAGCATATTTTTATTCATACAGGAGAGCGACCTTTCAAGTGCCCTTTTCAACGTGGCAAAACGTTTACCCAGAACAGCCATCTGAAGAGTCATTTGGTGACACATGCCGGAGAGCGCCCTTTTCAATGCCCATTGTGTGAAGACAGATTTTCTCGTGAAGATGCATTAAATGAGCACATGAGCACTCGCACTTGAGAACCACTCTTGCAAGTCTCCTATTTGAAAAGATTTTCACGGATATCCCATTTAACATAGCACACTAAATTTCGTGGATTTAAGGGTGACCGAGATTTCATTCCTTTGCCATAATTTATGAGTGGCAAATCCTTTCTCGATATAAGCTCATAGGAGGCCATTTGAAAGTAAATGAGCAACGTGTGATCTTGGCAAACGAGGATTCACCTTGATGAGTTCAATCGATTTTAATATTTGTTTAATAAAGCTTTTATTTCTTGTACATTTTTTGTATAACTAGTCTTCCTAATTTTTTTTTTTTTTTCAGTTATTATTGTAAAGGAATAAATTCTATCGTAGTTACAAACAGGTGGCCAAAGCTTAATTAGCAAAAATTAAAATGCTTCATAATCCATGCAATCCAAATCCAAAACCTTGATTCCCTTGGCAAGGTTCAAAATATCCACTTAGAAAATTGACCCTCCAGCATCACGCATAATTGCTGTGAACTGTTTTAACAGCTTATGTTGGACATCTCGGAAATTTTAACCAAATATTTTCAATAAATATTGCAATCTCATTCGATGTCTTTCAACATGAGTTATCGTTATTATTACAATGTTCAAGTAATTATTTTTTATTTTTTTATTTATTTATTTATTCCCTTATGAATACTTATTGTATGCAAAATATATTCCATTAATGAAATGTTATTATAATAATTAAATTTTATTGCATACAATTTACTATGATGTGGCTCTTTGGAATTTAAAATAATGAGTTGTTTACAGTATAATATAATATAATCTTATCATAATTTGAGTTAATATAATCTGATGTTTACAGTTTTAGATTACATTTTTCTTATTTGAATATATGTTCTTTCTTTTATAGAAAACAAGCACGGCTTTCTATTGCACTGTTGAATGATCAAATATATACAAATGTGAACTAATCATGATATGGTTTAGAGAATGCTCTCGAAATTATTGTACATTTGGATGATAATTAAAGAAATTATTTTTCTGTTAAGTTTTGCAGTAGCCAAATTAGTAATAGAAATATAACTTTATTTTAAATGAAAAAGCTTTGTTTTAAATTTATTTAATGACATTTTATTCCTATGAGATACACAAACTGCTGATAATTGTTTGGCTGAAATGTAAGTAAAAATAAAAGAAATGCAAGAATTGTAATTTTTAAGACACCCTTCGCTCACAGATTGTGTGGAAAGAGAACCAATCAGCTAAAAATGCGCGAATCTCTCTCGTGTTTGCCAGATATTCGATATGCAAAGTAATATTGGTGAGAAAAAAATTAATAGTTAATGTGGAAGTTTTTTCATATTAATACATAATTTATCTATAATATATAAATAACAATTTTACATTTTTGAAGTTAAACTCTAATATCTAGCAATAAACGCAGCCTAATTCTTTTATTCTTAGTTTCTTTCGCAGGTGTTGTTAGCAGATATGTAGGCAATGTAAAGATACATCAATGTCCTTATTGTGAATACCGCTCATCTATACTCAGTCATGTGAAAGACCATGTTTTAACTCACACGGGAGAGCGCCCTTTCAAGTGTCCGTTTCAGTGTGGCAAAGCGTTTACTCAGAACAGCCACCTGAAGAGTCATTTGTTAACCCATAACGGAGAGTATTCTTTTCAATGGTCTTTCTGTGGAGAAATATTTTCTCGTGAAGATGAATTAAATGAGCACATGAGCATTCATACTTGAGAACCAATCTGCAAGTCTCCCATCTGAACCAAAGGAGTTTCACGGATATCTCATTCAACATAGCACACAAAATTTCGTAGAGTTAAGGGTCACCGAGGTTTCTTTCCTTTGCCATGTTTTATGGACGGCAAACCCTTCTCTCGATATGAAGTCTTGGGAGAGGCGACATTGAAAAACAAATCAACAACGCGTGATCTCAGCAAAAAAGACGATTCTCATTGATGAGTTTTATCGATTTTAGTCTTTGTTTGATAAAGATTTTTTTCTGATAAACATGGTTGTGTACCCAGTAATTTAATTTTTTTTTCAATTATTAATGTATTTGAATAAATTTTATCGAAATGTACCTTATGACGAGTAGGTGGCCAAAGTTTAATTAATATCCTTAACATACTACAAAATCTATAGAATCTCTTTATTAAATATTATTTCTTTATTTCAATATTTGCAAAATAAATTTTTAATAAATGCTCTTCAAAGATTAAAATATTTATTGAAGATATATTGCGAACTTATATTTGTAGTTTAGATATTAATTAATCAAGTCGGTGTGTATCAGTTCGGTCTACTACACGTGATTTGAGATTAACTTTCTTAAAATAAATACATAAAATATATTTCAAACCAACATATATATATATTTCAAAGAACATTTATTCATATGAGATTTAAAAAAAATCTATGAAAAATTTTATTAATTTAAAATGTCTATTGAATTCAGACCCAGATGTGCGATATGAGATTCGGCATCGTAGTGAAATCTATTTTCTCCAAAGAGGCATTTTATGGTTTTCAAGTCATAAAGATGTGTAAATTAACCAACTCAAAATGCAATGAAGTAAAGGATATTTATCACTACTATTTGCACTACATCAAATACATTTCATTCCATGCAATTAATTTTTAATTTTTTATGCGAGTAGTTCATTAATGAGGTGGTTTGGTGCATCTCAATGTTTATCTATGATTTTTCTATTTTAATCCATTACGTGAAAAGATTATTCTGCAAAAGTGTCAAATGAAAACGTTCTTTAATTTTAGAAATTCTTTTTTCATTTTATTGTGTGTGAAACTGTAATTTGAATCAATAAACCCAACATTGATTTTTGTTTTGTAAATATTAGTTGAAAATAATTGAAAGACACCTCTCAGTGTAGAAATGGAGATATTTTAATTACGATTTCTAAAATTTTGTTTTGTTATATTTACAAAAATAAGATCTATTAAATTAAATTAATTATTAATTTTGGCCATGAAAATAATTTAATTTTTTCCTTTTTATCTTCGCATTTTAATTCACGAAACAAGAATATTATTTTTTTTCACAGAATCCAAGTGAGTTGTAGAATTATTACAACTTACTGTGGAAACAGACAAAATTTCAAAAAGTTGTTTTGTAACTTATCAAAAATCTTTATACCCATCAGCTACATAAATATTGAGAATTGCATTTTTGCTAACATTAAAATGAAATTTTTATAAAAAAATTGCAGGCATTAAGTTTTTAAGATACTTGTTGTAATGAGTAGATGATGGTGCAGTTTTCACACTGGGGAGATACACATAATTGGCTTCTTGGTCAAAGTAGTAAATTTTTTTTTTTTGAAAATTAGAAATTTTTAGAATTTTTTTGTATATTATGAAAGATTTTAAATTGATCGGAATAAATTATTATTGACCATCTGAGAGAAAATCCTTTCGATTTCAAAAAATTAAATTCATTTTTTTTTCTTTATTATATATATTTTTGTTGTTACATCGATTTTCTCCTTATATTTCTATGATCTACAATTAATTTACACAGTATAATTTAAATATATATATATATATACATATATATATATATATATGTATATATACACATATATAATTATGTATGTGCGTTTTTAAATATGGTTCAAATTTTTGAGTTAAACTCTAATATTCATTAATAAATACAGACTAATTCTTATTTTACAGAGATTTTCAGCAGATATGAAGATAATTTGAAGATACATCAATGTCCCTATTGTGAATACCGCTCATGCAATCTTGGTCATGTGAAAAGCCATGTCTTAACTCACACGGGAGAGCGACCTTTCAAGTGTCCATTTCAGTGAGGCAAAGCCTTTACTCAGAACATTAGTCTGAAGGGTCATCTGAAGAACCATGCCGGAGAGCCCCCTTTCCAATGCTCTGTGTGTGGACAAAGATTTTCTCGTAAAGATGATTTAAATGAGCACATGGACGCTCATAGGAGAGTTGCACAATGGTTCTGAAGTATTTCTCCCAAATCATTGTCACGGAATTCTTGGAAACACGGAATAAAGTAGTGCACAAAAATTCATATATGTGCACAAATATTCACAAATTTCATATACCGAAGTTTTTTCCCTTTGCCATATTATATGGACTGCCAAAATGTCTCTCGTTATGAACTCATTGGAGAGTCATGTATCGTCAAATATATGTTATTTTAAAAATAGATAAATGATATGCAATCTTTGCAGAAAAGTTTCTGAACGACAAGTCAATTGCATTTAGTATTGGCTTAATAAAATTGTTGTTTTTAATAATTTGGTTTGAGTACATAGTAATCTTAGTTCAACTAACTGAATATGGATGTGTGACTGAATATGGATGAAAATTGTATTGTAACGTACCTAATTACAAATAGGTTGCAAAAGTTGTGTAATCACAAATAACACTACAACATGCATAGAGGAGGAGTCTGATCGCCAAATGGTTACGCCTTGGTGCTCTGTACTGCAAGTTTCGGGTTGTTTATAGTGGTTCCGAATCCAGTTTAAACCGTAGGTCCCGGTCTAACAGGATCGTATAGCGTTGCGGGTAGCTTATGACTTTATTCAATTCCTTCTATTAGCTCACACTCTCCCTATATATCTTGTTAAAATTTTCAATCGTTCATAACGTACTTTTTATTCATCCACTCAAGTTCAAATACATTTTTTTTTTGAACTTGTATTAGATGACACTGGACGTTAATACAGTTTTTCAAATATTAATTCAGTAATTAAATTTAATTTACTTTAATTTTTTTAGACTTAAGTTGCATATATCTACCAATAGCCAGATAAACTTAAAAAAATAAATGAAAATAATTTATAAAGGACTTTCTGCAATATAGTGAAAAAGGAGGAATTGATATTATATATATATATATATATATATATATATATATATATATATATATACACAAAAAAGGAATCGGAACACTCTAGAATATGTATGTAATTATATAGATCACGAATGCTCCAACTTAGAAGTTTGCATGAAAACTTATAAAAGTATCATTTGTACAATTTTACGTTTAAGTTGCATTCATCGGTTCTTAAAAATTTTTGTTACAAAAATATGAAATGAATATTTTTAAATTTTATAACTATTTTTTCATTTTATTGTGTAAAAAAAAACTGAAATTTCAATCAATAAATACAGTGTAATTTTTGTTTTATAAATGTTTGTAGAAAATGTGAAGATAATTTAAAGATACTTCATTGGAGAAATGGAGATATTTTAAATACGTTTTCTAAATTTTTGTATTGTAATAATCCCAAAATAAGTACTATTAAATTTGTGGTCATAAAATAATTTTTTTTTTTTTTTATCTTCGCATTTTAATTCGCGAAACCAGAATATTATTTGTCACAGAATCCAAGTGAATTGTGAAATTCGTTAAAGTAAACTTACATCTTAAAAGTGTTTTGTAACTTATCAAAAATTTTTATTCCTATCAGCTACATAAATATTAGGAGTTGTATTTTTCTAACATTCAAATAAAAATGTTATTAAAAAATGTATACAACAGGTTTACAAGTTACTTTTCGTAATGAGTAGATGATGGTGCAGTGTTCACACAGGGAAGATAAACACAATTGGCTTCTTAGTAAAAGTAATCTTTCTTAGAAAATTTGTTTTTTATGTGATGAAAGATTTAAAAGTGATGTGAGTAACCCATTATTGACAATGCCAGAGAAAATGCGTTGCATTTCCAAAAATTAAATTTATTTTCTTCTTTTATTACATTCACAATTTTTGTTACGTCATTACATCGAATTTCTCGTTATACCTGTATGATCAGCAATTAATTGTTATTAGAAATCTACGATTAATTTATGTAGTCTATTTTATTTAAATAATTATATATATATATATATATGCATAAGAATTTTAAATATACATACATATACATATATGCGTATTCATTTTAAATATGGTTGAATTTTTTTGAGTTGATCTCTAATATCCACCAATACATGCATTATAGTTCTTATTTTCTTTCACAGATGTTGTTAGCAGATATGAAGAAGTGTGAAGAAGTACCCACTCACATTATCGTAGTCATGTGAAAAGCCATGTCTTGACTCTCACCGGAGAGCGACCTTCAAGTGCCCGTTTCAGTGTGGCAAGGCATACGTTAGGAATAGCCACCTGATTATTCATCTGATAACTCACACCGGAGAGCGACCTTCTAAGCGCTCTTTGTGTGGAAAAAGATTTTCGCGCAAACATAAATTAAATGAGCACATGAGCACTCATACTTGAGAACCACTGTGCATGTCTCCTATTTGTCTCAAAAGCATATTCACGGAATTCTAAACTTGAAATAGCATGAAAGGACGCTGAGGCTTTTTTTTTGTTTTTTCTACATTTAATGGGTAGTAAAACGTTTTCTCAATATTAACTTTTGGGTGGCCATTTGAAAACAAATAAACAATGTGAAATAAATAAACAACGCGGGAATTATTATTCGTTACAATAAACTGACAAAATTTCATAATGATGTTTTTAACTTATCTTGAAAAACTTTTATCCCTATCAGCTACATAAATATTAAGAATTGTATTCAGCTAACATTAAAATGAATTACTCAGAATAGTAACCTGAAGTATCATCTGATGACTCATGCCGGAGAGTGTCCTTTCCAATGCTCTTTTGTGTGAAAAAAAAATCTCGTAATATGTGTTAAATGAGCACATGAGCACTCATACTTGGGAACCACTCTGCAAGTCTCCTGTTTGTCACAAAGCCTTTTAACGGAATTCCCACTTGAAATAGTACACAAAATTTCATGGAGGAAAAGGACACCGGAGATTTCTTTCCTTTGCCATATTTTATGGGCAGCAAAATATTTCCTCCTGATATGAACTCTTAAAGGGACCATTTTAAAATAGATAAGCGATATGCAATCTTTGCAGAAAAGATTCTGAACGACGAGTCAATTGAATTTAGTATTGGCTTAATAAAACTTTTTTAATAAATTTGTTTGAGTACTTCTTAATCTTAGTTTGATTTAATTTTTAGTGTAATTATATATGAATAAAAAATGCCATTGTAATTACAAATAGGTTACCAAAGTTGGGTAATCGTAATTGGCACCACAACTTGCATAAAGAATAAGACTTCAAAAGAATAGAAGAATATAAAGAATAAGATCGCGCACTCCACAAATAACAGAGAGGGCGACATTGAATTGTATGCATAAATTTTTTTATTATATTTATTTCATTTTATTTATTTTTTATTTTATTTTTTTTGTTAGTTAATGCACTCTTGAAGAAGAAATTTGATTTTTTTTCTTGTAGTTGCAAAAGTGTGGTAGTTATGTTTAATTGCTAATGAAATAACTGCATAAATAATTTGCATAATTGAAAATACTTGAAATTTCATCGAACTCTTACATTAAACATTATTTCTAATATTTCTAAATTTCGTCGTTTTTTTTTAAATTTTTAGTGTAATTGAATATGAATAAAAAGTCCATTGTAGCGTATCTAATTACAAATAGGTTACCAAAGTTGTGTAATCGTAAATGGCTCCACAACTTGCGTCAAGAATAAGACTTTAAAATCGCGCTCTCCACAACTAGTGGAGTGGGAAACACTGAATTGTATGCATACATTTTTTTTTTATTTATTATTTATTCATTTTATTTATTTTTTATTTTATTTTTTTTACGTTAGTTAATGCACACTTGGAAGAAAAATGTGATTTTTTTTTTCTTGTAGTTGCAAAAGTGTGGTAGTTATGTTTAACTGCTAATGAAATAACTGTATAAATAATTAGCATAAATGAAAATACTTGAAATTCCAATGTTAATGGCCTGGCGTCTCAATCTTTTCCAAATACTTCGTAATGATTCAATCGGCTACTGGGCTTTTGCATTTGCTACTGGAATGCTTGTAGTTTAAAAAATAAACTTTTTGAATTTGATGTTTTTCTTAATAACTATAACCCAGACATTGTGCTACTACAGGAAACGCTTTTAAAATCTGATCATTCTCTAATTTTTCTGGTTACATTTTCTATCGCAATGACAGACCACAGAGTCCTGTCTCTGGTGGCACTGGTATTTTAATAAAAGAATACTATTCCACACACTCATGTTCCCTCTTCAATTCTCCATGCAATTAAAACTACTGTTGTATCTCTCAATTTTCCAAATTTTCCGTCTTTGACTATTGCATCTGTTTATGTTCCAAATAATGTTGCTTCCTCTAATTTCATTCATGATCTAAATGTTCTTTCTTCCTATAGTAGTAGCACCATTTTGGCTGGTGATTTTAATGCTAGACACACTCAGTGGGGTTGTTATAATAGAAATAATACTGGTAGACAATTAGCTGCTTATGCTGATAACTCTGATTTTGATATTCTAGCTCCTAACTCTCCTACAAGATTTAGTAATTATTCTGCCTCTACTATTGACCTTGCAGTCACGAAAAATTTTCATTTTAACTATACCATTTCCTCTCGTAATGAGCTTTCCTCATATCATAATCCTGTAATTATTAAATTTAACCTTTCTTACCCTACTATCTCTGTTAACAGCAATGTTAGAACTTGTTGGACAACATTTTCTTCTTTAATTGACTTTAATTTTAATTACTCGGCTCACAAACTTAACAATGCTGCTGAAATTGATGACGCTACAGAAAATATGACGAAAATAATTACTGATGCTTACAATGCTGCCTCGAAACAAATTAATATTAGCAATCGTGTGGTTATCTTCCTCCACACATTAAAACCTTAATCACTAACCGTAATCATGCCCGTAAAATCTGCCAAATCTTTCGTGATCCACAAAATAAGACTAATTATAATCATTCGCAGACTTTACTGAGAAGAGCTATTGCTCGATATAAATATGAAACTTGGGATAGACACCTGCAAACCGTAAACTACGGAGATGGTTCTTTCTGATCTTGTCCCAGGACTTTTAAGCGTGAACGTTCTCACATTCGAACCCTAGGCTCTAACAATTCACTGGCCGCCACTGACAGTCAAAAAGCTGAGGTTTTAGCTGACAGCCTTCAGGAACAGTTTCTTGAGACCAACATTAATAATCATGATATAGAAAATCTCGTTGAGTCAACTATCACTTATTTTATTAATACTTGTCATGTCTCTGAAATTCCTATCACTAAAGCAACTTTCGTTATTAATTGCATTTCCTCACTGAAAATTAACAAAACTCCTGGCATAGGTAAAATTACTAATAAAATGTTAAAAAAAAACCTTCCTTTCAAAATAATACTTGAGATATGTAAAATTACTGATTCTATTCTTCATACTGGTTATTATCCTAAGTCTTGGAAAACAGCTAGAATTCTCCCAATTCTTAAACCTGGAAAGGATCCTACTTCTCCTATTAGTTACAGACCAATTTCTTTACTCTCTTCTATTAGTAAACTAATTGAAAATGTCATCCTGAACCTTCTTAAAAATGTGTCAAATCAAAGGAACCTTCTTAAAAATGTGTCAAATCAAAGGAACCTTCTCATCCCACAGCAATTTGGATTTACCGAAAAACTTTCTACAACTCATCAGCTCTACATCTCACAGAAACTGTTGCTGAAGGATTTACCTGGAAATATGAAACTGCTGCAATTTTTCTTGATGTGGCCAAAGCTTTTGATAGAGTCTGGGTTAATGGAGTGATTTACAAACTCATTTCTTACAATTTCTCTCCTTATTTGATTCAAGTAATTCGTAACTATATTTCAGACAGACACTTTGTTGTCGCAGTAGGGAATACTGATTCCTCAATTCGTGATATTTACGCTGGTGTGCCCCAGGGCTCTATTCTAGCTCCTTTCCTCTATAATATCTTTATCAACGATATTCCACAAAAGAACAATATAAAAATTAGTCTTTATGCTGATGACACTGCAATCTTAACGCAAGGCCGAAAAACTTGCACCATCCAGGAAAATTTGCAAAATTATATCATTGATTTAGAAAAATGGCTCATTAACTGGAAGATAAAATTAAATGTGGCCAAGACTGAAGCAGTTCTTTTCACTTGCAAAAATCCTATAACCCTCCTAATATTAAAATATACAATAATTATATCACCTGGTCTAAAGAAACTAAGTACTTAGGAATTATACTTGATAGTAAACTTAACTACAGATCGCATATCTACAACCTTAGAAATAACTCAATTTAGAATTCTCTACCCTTTAATCAATAGAAATTCAGCTTTACCTCTTAATCTCAAAATTTTAATATATCTCTCTTATCTTCATCCAGTATTGGCCCAGTTTGGGGTTCTGTCGCACGTACAAATTTGAAAAATTATTCAAAGGCTTGAGAACAAAACTCTCAGAATGTTAACGAATTCACCCTGGTACTTTCTTAATGACGTTATTAGACGAGCTCTCTCGATTCCAAGTTTAAGACAATTTGTTCACAAAATTTCTACTAAATTCTATAATGATAAGCGAAACATTAATAACCCTGTATTAAATATCCTACAAAATTACGATTATGATATTTCTTCCCGCAAACATAGCAAAAGACCTCGCACTGTTCTAAATATTTTAAATTAATTTCTTACAACTGCCTAGATGAAAAAGTTCGCTTTTCTCCTAATTTGACCTTTGTTCATTCGGGGTTATTACATGCAACTGATTCCATCAACATCTACATTTTTGAAATGTTTGTTATCTTTCATTTTATAATTTTATTAAATAAATAATTCTCTTTTAAAAAAGGGCATTTTATTATCTATTTTGCTTATTAACTCAAAGGTCATGAGACCACCGCTATGTTTCAACATTTTACAAAGAAGGAGCTAGTGGCCGCTACGCGGCCAAGGATCTCCGTAATAATCTACAATAAGAATAAGAACTTGAAATTCCAACGAACTCTTACATTAAATATTATTTCTAAATTTATATATTTGAATCGTTGCAAAATAAATCTTCAATAAAAATTTTGATCTTTGCCTTTTAAAAATCAACCTTTTAGTTGAAGATAGTAAATCGACAATTTGCAAGCACCAAATCTTTATTTTTTTGGAAGTGAGCTTCGTCGTTGATGTTGTTGGTCGACCAGAGGGCTCTTCGTCTTTAACGCGTTTTCTGCCTTCTTTGAACCACTTCTAAACATTTCTTTCCGATATAGGAATGCTCATCGAATGTCTTCTGCAACATTCTATAGATTTCCGCAAACAAAATTTAGTGCAAGTTCTTTGCTCAATTCATTCAGATATTTCGAAAATCGCCGGAATCTTTTTAGTGACTCGCAAAGCCAAGCGAAACTCAAACACTAATGAATATTTTGACGTCCAATTTCACACAGATATCAAGGATAGCGCCAGCAACCTAAAAAAGAATTCAAATTCCATAAACCCAGGAATTTTAAATTTAAAATTGGTCTTACTTTTGGACACAATAGTATAATTAATTTTAAATAATCTAGTAGGAATTAAAAGAATAAGATAATTCATAGAGAAAATTAGAAAAAGAATCGAAATAGAATTTAGAACGAATTCAAAGAAGAATAAGTTGTTCCAAAAAGAATTGGGAAGGAATTTTGCTGATGTGGATGCACAGTTTGACCGACAGAGAGGAGGAACTTGTGTGCTGAGATCTAACAAAAATTGACTCGTAGGCCAATTGAGTGATTTTGAGAAAAGTTAAGAGAATATAACTTAATGCAGCGGTCAGTTGACATGAATTAGCATCGAAATTTAATTAAGTGAATCAGCCATTACTGTAAATAAAAGCGCATGTACAATCTACAAAATCCTGGAAGTAGTCATTTTTGGAATAAGTGTGCACAACAAACGGAAGTTCATTACAAAGTCGTATTGAATTTCATGAATTGTTTACAAAGTATTATGTGTAAAATTGTAATGTCTAAGAACATATATAACATATGCTTCTGAAATATGGTAAATAACAGCAAGAGGAGAGAAAATGTTGGCAATCTTTGAAAGAAAAATACTATAAACTATTTTGAATGGTATCAATGAAAATGGAAATTGGCGAAAAAGATACAATTTTGAACTTTGCAAACTTTTTAGAGATATTGACATTCTAAAATGTGTTAAACTGAACAGATGTCTCTCATGAGAATGGAAAGAGATAGAGTTGATTTGAATGTTTTCAATGTAACCGCTTTTGGACAGCTACCAAGGGGAAGACCGAAAAAAGATGGATCAATTGTTTAGACTCTGATTTTAATGTTACTAAGATCAAAAGTTGGAGGTCCACGGCCAAGAGGAGAACCGCCTGGCTGGATCTTTTAAAGAAGGCCAAGGAAAACAACGGGCAGTCGAGCCAGTTATGATGAAAACTATAATGTGAGCAGTTTTAAAGGTAAATCCCTTATTCTTTTTATGAATTTCGTTCATACAATCATCCCTTTTTTTCAACTCTAAATTTTATTTTAGGCATACAAACTATTCATAATTCTGTTGAGGCAAAATTCCAGTTGAAAATAAAATACACGCGAAAAAAATGTTTCAAAATATTTGCTCCGATGAGTGTTTGACTTCGCAGGTTTTAGATTACAAGAAAGGCATAATTGACATTATAATAAAAGTTTTATTCTCAGTAAATGTTTTTTATGTTCTTGAAATATAATGAAAATGGTTAATATTTTGAATTGATGTGGATGGCAAAAGTTGAATCACATTTTTTTTTTTTTACAACCTGGGAGTCTGGAACCATTTTTTACAAGCCCTTTTCAATGTCCGTATGAGAAGAGATTTTCTCATAAATTTAGTTTGGATTTTAACATGAGGACTCACACTCGGAAGTTCCCCTATTTGTGTCGTATTATTAACAAGGCAGGGGACATTTTTTAATTATTCATATGAAAAGGCTGATATTATATGTTTGACATTGCAACCTCGTTGTGAAGTGAATAAATTGCAATACAATTTGCTAAAACACGAAAAAAATTTCTAACTTCTCAAGGAAAATTTTATTTCAATAAGCTATACAAAATATGGATAATTTTTAAGGTGACAAAATTCAAATTGCAATAAAATATGTATGAAATAAAATTATAATAATTCTTGCTGAAATGAATGCTCAACTCAGCTTGCTTCAGTAATGAGTAGTGGAATAAATGATATTACATTAAAACTTTTATGCTCAGAAAGTGTATTTTATGTTCTTAAAATATAATTAAAGTGCCAATGAATTTAGTTCATGAAAAAAATAAATCAGCGATGTTTAATGTCAAGTGAAAAGGACTCTGCTGATGGAGTCGATGTAATTTGATATTTGTTTTGATAAACTTTTTTTTTTTTATAATTTTATTTGTAAAATTAGTAATTTTTTAATTATTAGTGTATAAATTGTGTACTATAAATAAAAACTATATTGTAACGTATCTAATTACAAATATGTTCCAAAGTTGGGTAATCACAAAATGAGCAAACTGTCGACATGAAATTAAACACCAGTCGTATTTATTGTATGGCAACATGAAGTGATGGCGGACCAATCAAAAAGTTTGTAAACAGAAAAAGCATGTGAAAATTTGAAAGCTTCATTACAGAGAATACAACTTAAGTTACAGTGATTAAATTGTTATTATTATCATCATTTATTGTTAGTATTTTTGTTTCGTTAGGAAAAGAAATAAATAGACATATTATATTAAATAATATATTTAAATAAAGTTTATACTAATCTTTCCGAAGTAAAGATTTTATAGAGACGATGTATCAAATACTAGAAATAATACTAGTTCTAAAATAATTAAGAATATATTTATAACTCAAAGGTGTTGATGATTATGAATTTGTAGTTTTTTAAAAGAGGAAATTTTAAGAAATATTGGCATAAATTTCCAAAACTTAAATACGTAATTTTTTTTTTTTTTTTTTAATCAGAGCAATTGAATGAAACACTATATTAAACTTATCATAATAGAAATTTAAATTATAAGTAAAATGGTAAGAAATTGTGGAGAGAAGGATAATTATTTTGTTGGGTAAAAGTTCAGCATCTAGTCTGAAATTTTTTTTGTCTTCTTCTGTTTGAAGATGAAGATTTATTCATTTTTAAGTACACAAAATAGAATGTTTGTTTTATTCTCTTTATATTTTTTGTAAATATATAATTAAAATAAATTTAATAGTTTGAATCATTGTCCGAAATTTATAACAAAACAGCAATCAGGTGAGTGACAAGAGATTAGTATTTTGTAAATGAAATAAAATGATGATTCATTTCATGCAATTTTTTTTCTGATAGTGCAAGCTAATTTCCAAGGAAACAATAATTATATATAAATTTGTGGATTAAAGTATTAACAATAAATATTTTTAAAAAAATATTTTATTTCAATGAAACTCTGAATGTTCACCAATTCAATTCTTCTGTTTGTAAATCAAAGGTTTTGAAGAATTTTAAAGAGAGAAAGTAACAGTAAATAAATGAAATGTTAGATAACTGCATGTGTAAATTAAGATGAAAGATCTTTTTTTATATGAATGAAAAAAATTTTATGTTAAAACTGAATCTAAGAATAAATAATAAATGTTATTTAGAGGTTGGCTTGTTAATTGAACCTTTTAAAATTTTGTTGGCTATCATTATGCTTAAAATATATTGTTATCAGATGACATATTAAACTTTTTCATATTTCATACACCATAGGAAAGAAAAAAAATATTATTCAATAAATATGTAAATAAGTATTTTAATTCTAATGTACCTATATAGACTCAAATATATTTACAATAATAAAATTATTATTGAAATCATTATTGCCAAGAATTGAATTTTATCATTATAGTGAATTTTTCTAATTTTTGTGATCAATGTTATGTTTCATTTAAATTTTAATTTACTGTATAGGAAGAAATTGTCTTTTACAGCTCATTTTTGTGTTCATAATACCTACTTCTTCATAGAGGTTGCATTTCAGAAAGAAATGAAAATCACATATTTTATGATCATATTCAAGTAATTTCCTTTTTTGGTTTTTATTCTTCATAAAATATTAATAATATGCCTTTTAGACTTTTACTTACTTTTAGACTTTTTTTTTGCCATTACTTTTGTCATATATGAATTCTTTTTCCACATGAAGATAGCAGTTTTGCTTGAAATTCCTAAGAGACATCAATGTTTTATTTTCATCAATAAGTTCTGGTACTGTGTTGGTTACCTGAAATATTGTAAAAGTGACCTTATGAATGCCTTTTGCAGTATAGAATAACATTTATTAAACACAACCACTTGTACGTTTTAATTTGAGGACATTTCATGCCAGAGCTTTTTTTTTTTAATTTTAATTTATAAAAGCTATTTAAAACTGTATGTAGGACTTCACAATTTGATTTTAGCAGAAAATTATTTAAACTTTGGAGATATTATATTTTAATAATTGTTGTTTTAGAATTGCACTAAACATTTTTTAATAAATTTTGTTTTTATTTTTATGAATGTCATTGTTTAAATTCTTTGATTTCTTTAAAGTAGTTTTTCATTAAAGAAGGCATGATGCCACTTTATTGGCTATTAAAGGATTTATCTAGTATATGTTTTCTGGAAAATTAAAAAAGATAGGCAAATCATTTTTTTTCTAGTAAAAATATCAATTGAGTGGTTGACTTGTAGAAAATTTAACCTTTTTATGTAATTTAATTGCACTTGCTGGAGAATTTATAATTTCTTATTTTATTCTTTTTTCATGTATGCTTATTAACTTTAAATAAATATTTATTTCTAAAACTTTTATATTTTTAAACCATTTGTGCAAGTTCATATTTATTACATGAAACTTTTCATTTTATTCAAAATTGTGTTCTTTACATTAAAATTGATATGCTGAGAAGTACAAAAAAAAAAAAAAAATTAAAAAAAAAATTAATTTCACTCGACATCGATACTTTTCATTTCAAATTTTTAATTCTCACAATTGTTCAAGAAAATGATAGTTGGCAGTTTAAATGGAATCTCGTTCACAAGTAAATTTACTAAAATTTGTGAGGATCAACTGTAGTTACTTCCTTAGTTAGAATCATGCAAGACATACCTAATAATTTTGAGTATTTTTATTATTATTTTTAAGATTACAATGATTGAATTTAATACATTCTTTTCATCTTATTGTGTGTGAAACTTTAATTTCAATAAATAAATCAATTCTATCTTTTGTTACTTTGTTTTGCAGATGTTGGCAGTAGTTCTGAAAGAAAATGAAGACACAACAGTGTCCTTTTTATGATTACCACTCCCTTGAAACTTAATCATGACAATTGTCAATTGAAAGATCTGGAGTCTTTTTACATGCTTTCAGTGTGAATGTATTGATTATAGCTACCTGTACTATCAGAAGAGATATAACACCAGAGAATACTCTTACTAATGTTTCTGGTGTAAAAATATATATATTTTCTGGTATAGGCATCAGAGCTCCTACTTGAGAACATTGCATCAAATGTCCTACACTGTGGCAAATTTTTTTTCTCAGAATTCAACCATAAAAGCACATTTAGAAATTCATGTAGGAAAATAATCACAAAGAAGAAAGGGATCTTAAGAAATTGTCTAGATGCCAAATGTGCTCATTAAAAATTAAATTATTAGTACTCACTTTTTATAATTAACTATGTTTCTATTTTTATTAATTAATTTTTTTTTCTATAAATACTTTGATTTTTTAGTATTTCTGCATAAAGCATGGCATATCTGAAATTAATCAATTACGTGGTAGGTTTAAGCATGATATGAGGAATAGTTGGCATCATAGTCAATTTAGATATTTTTTGTTTCTGAATTACATTAGAAGTACTGAAAATTTATATAAATGGAGGAATTTTTGACCCAGTATTGTTACTCTAAAAGCTAATACATTTAATTTCAGGAACATATTTTATTTCTGTTTTTTCATTATTTTTTTTTGCAATTGTCTTGAATGTCTTGCTATATGTTTATAATATATTTGTTTTACTGTTTAATATCCAAAATTGTGTATAAAAATATTGAATCTGTAGTTCTATTGAATTTGGTAAAATGTGTAAATTTTGTAGTGTGTGAAACTTTTTCAAATTAAACCCTAATATTTGGTTATCTTCTTTTGCAGATGTCAGAAGCAAGTCATATCTTTGATGTTTTTCTAAAATAATATTAAAAAATTGTATTTGTTTTTTATAATATTCATTTATTATTATTGGCACTTAATAGAAAATGTATACATTTTTTTTTTTTTTTTATGTGCTTTGTACTTTCTAGGAAAGTAAAACAATTTAATCAGTGTAACATTTATGCAAATAATTTTTTTTTTTCAATTGTACTAAACCTAAATTTATTTTCATTAAAATAAAATTGAGTTATAATCATTATAGATTCTCTCAACTACATTATGTTTGTATAATGATTGCTGAAATTCCTTTGATTGCAGCTTTGTATTTTTATGTTAGCGAATAATTTTTTTCACAGTTAAAGATTTATTTTTCTGTTGTATTGAAATGGAAATGTTTTACATATTATTTCTGTTTTTTTTTTTTTTTTTTAAAGTTCAATATTTATATAATGAATATTCATTTAAAAAAAACACTCTCTTTAATACTTAATGAAATTTTTTCCTGACATAACAAGTTGCACACATGAGATGAGGCATAATTGTTACTGTTACATTTGTATTCTCAGTAAAAGTATTTGATGTTGTCAAGTTACTACGGAAGAGGCAAAAATTTTAAATGGATGTGGATGAAGTTAACATTTGCCCCAGTCTTGACAGTTTGAGAGCTGATGCATTTCAAGCCAATTATTTTTATTTTCCTTATAGTTAACTCTCTTTTCATTCATATCAAATTTCTGTGATATATTGCTTATAAATCTTTATTGCAAAATGTGAGAAACGTTTATTGAAAAAAAGAACGAAAGTGAAAGTTTTGAAATTTATGAAAAGTAGATATTTTACTGTGTGTTTTTTTCCTTAAATAATTCCACCCTAATTTTTATTTTCAGGTATTGGTTACTGTTGTGAGGGGAAATTCAAGATATACTTTTGCCCCTTTTGTGAATATTGCACACACCATCTTGGTGTTATGAAAAGGCATAATTTATCTCATTCTGGAGAGCGACCTTTTGACTGCCATTTCAGTGTGGCAAAGCATTTAATCAGAAAAGCAACCTGAAGGTTCACCTGAGGACTCGCACCGGAGAACGTCCTTTTCAATGTCTTTCATGTGATAAAAGATTTTCTCAACAACATGCCTTGGTTGATCACATGACTCATACTGGAGAACCACCTACAAATGTTCTATCTGTGCTAGAGTATTTTTCTCATAACAGGTCCTTAAGAAATCACATAGCAATTCATAGAATAAAGGGTGCAAAGTTTAATTTTGGGAGAAAATTACTGTAAAACGATATATATTTTGATGCTATTTATTTGATAATTGCATTTTGTAGAGTGTTTATTCACTTTACCTGTTTTTACTTTTATGAGTAAGATGCATTTTTCAAAGTAATTAGATTACTTTTAAAATAATTCTTTGTGAAAGAATGCAGGATATTACTTTTCTGTTTATGAATCCAAAGTAATAAAATTTAATTGTATTGAAATAGAAATACAGTATTGCTTATAGAAATACAATATCTAAATAGTGTTGGGAAATAACGTAGATAATTAGTGATGTTATTTTCTATCAAAAGAAACTGCATACTATGGGAGTGTGTATATATATGTCAAAATGGATCATTACTGTGTTATATTCATGACAATTGTCCTCAAACGTACTGTAAGCTTATATGAATTAATGTTCTATTTAGTTCTAACACTTAAGATTTTTTACCTGTTTCATTGAAATACAGATTTCTTAAATATGTTTTCTAAATGTTTATATTTTAAAATTAGTTATGTAAATAGTGTGTTCTTTAAAATATTTTAATATTCATTGTCTTGTCTTCATATTTTGAATATGAAATTAAAATATTTTATTTCAGATATTTCAATAGAGGCTTCTATAGAGTTATTAAATTGCAAAATAATTTGGAAAAAGTGAATATATATATATATATTGTCAAACTTTTTAAAGAAACTTATTCTTACCAGCTACACAAAATATTACTAATTTTATTAGGGCAACATTCAAATAGATAGACAATAAAAGTAAGAAATTAAAATCTTAGAATACTTTCTGAAATGAGTCCCTGGATGGGGCAGTTTTCAGATGAGTGGAAACATAATTGGCATCCTAGTAAAAAAAAAAAACATTTTGACAATCAATACATTTTAAGTGATTAAAGACTTTAATTTGATGTGAATAAAAAATTTTATCCCAGTAGTGATAATCTGAAAACTGCATCAATTGAAAAATTAAATGTATTTTCTCCTTTTATTATTTTCTTTTATTTTTGCCTTCATTATTTTTATGTTATCTCAAATTTTTTTGTTATCTTTCTATAATATACTGTATATGAAATAACATATCTTATTATTCTGCTTAATAGATTCTTCATGTACATTATTTGTAAATCTGTAATATCCATTTTGTTTTTTGCCATTTTTTTTTTCTTGCATCTGTGAATTTTATATATGTGCATAATTTGAAGATACATACACTTTTTGCAAATGCTGCTCAACCAAATTTTATCACTTGAAAATATGTTTTTCAACTTGCTACTGTAAAATTCATTTGATATCAGTCCAAAAAAATGAAGCAGATTAAGGATAAATATTGAGATACCATTGTGCCCAAAATAATTAAAATACTGTCAGACTTTAAAATTTTTTTCTTTAAATACTTGTCAATAATTAAATTATTTTTGCTTTTGTTGCTTCGTTTTTAATTCTTCCAAAAATTTTCAGCATAAAATTTTGTGTGATTATGAGAAAACCAAGCCTACAAAATTTTATGCTGAAAGTTAAAAAAAAAAAAGTAATTTATTTTCAAGGGTCCACTAGTATTTCATTCTTAACATTGAATTTTTATCTATTGCCATAATTTTAAATTACTTTAATGTGCAAAAGTTAATGAGAAATGGGCATTACAGCGGAACAATACAACAGAGAGGACGAAAGACCCATCAAGAGACTTGGGACTGTACAGGGATGCACATGTTTGACCTAGGTGGTGCAGTGCCCTTTTAAGCGAAATCCATGTTACATTATTACTATTTCAGGTTCTGTCACCGAATCCTTTTCATTTAAATAATATTTTATTCTACTGATTTCATGTTGCATTTATTTAATTTTTATGTTTTTTTTATACTATTTTCTAACATTTTTCTGAATGTGTCAAAGGGTGGGCTTTTTTTTTTTTTACAAATTATACGAAAACCTCCGAAGATAGATCAAATTTCTTCATTAAATGTTATACTTTTATGATTGCATTTCATTTTATGTTATGATTAAAATTTTGAATTAATTCCTTTGTTTTTTTTTTTTTTTTGTTTTGTTTTTTTTTTACTTTATTATATTTTCTAATCAATGCATTCTTTATGAAAATTTTAAGATGCATGTGCAGAATGCTTATTCTGTTAATTAAATTTAATAATTTTATTGTGTGCACTCTACTATGATGGAAATTGTAAAATTCAGAATAACATGTTAAATGTAGCTTTCCATTTTATTTATTTATTTAAGTTTTATTACACTTTTATTTAAAAAAGGCTCATTTTTTACTGAATTGAGCAAGTTGTGCAGCAATCTTCCATGTGATTTTTATGGAGAACAACAAGACTTATCTCTCACATTGTATTGTAGAAAAAAATCATATGGGCAAATGTGTGTTAATAATTTTTTAAATATTTGTTTGATGATTTTTTTTAGACAAGTATTAATATTTTAATCTCAAAATTTTTTTGACAATAATCAAAAATATATTTCATTTCTTAAAATTCATGTAAGTATAAATTTTAATTTTCCAAACCCTCAAAATAACATGCTTTGGCAAGTCACATTTTATTCCAAGAAATTGTTTTTTACTCTTTTCTTTTTCAATTAAATTGATAAGGCAGAAAGTATAAAATATTTTTTGTTTTCATATTTTTCTTTTGACGAAATTTAATTTCAATTAACAATGCAATTTTTTTCTCTTAATAGTGAAACTGATTGCTTAAAAGTAATTATTGTTATTATTATTATCATTATGTGTGTTTAATTTTACAAAGTTGTTTCTTAAAAATGTTGTTTTTATTGTGTTTCTCCAAAACACTATTTATAGTATGAATGTTTCTATATTTAAATGGCTTAATTTTTTTTATTAATTAACATTTTCTTTAACTTCTTAAACTAGTATCCAATTTTGAGTAAAATTGATTTATTTTTATTACTTATTTTAAAATATAATTTTAAGAAGATTTAAAATGACTTACAATAAACAATATCATTGTTCACTCTTCATATATTGATTCATCGAATCAAAATATTTCTGTGTGTGTTTTTAAATTTCTCAAGTACTTACTGAAATTACTTCCTGGCATTCAAGTTTCAGACATGAGATGAGGCATAATTACATTGTTACATTTTGTTTCTCAGAAGATGTATTCGATGTCTTCAAATTATAATGAAAGAGGAAAATGGATGTGGATGAAAGAACCTTTTCCTCCACTCTTGAACAGCTGATACAACTCCATTCAGACAATTACTTTTTCTTTTTATTTCAGTGTTCATTTTTTTTTTTTTTTCTGTTGTCTCGAATTTTATGCTACATTTTATTGATCAATTGTTTTTCATCCTTTGTGTCTAAAGTTGAATAATAAAAATATTGAATTTAACTAATTCTTTACATTTCTTGGTGTATTAATATACTATCGATATATAATCTATAGTCTGTTTTTTTTTTTTTTTTTTTTCACTTTTTTTGCAGGGATTGTTAGCAGATTTGAAGGCAGTGCAAAGATACATCAATGCCCCTTTTGTGAATACCACTCATACCGTTTTAATCATGTGAAACAGCATCTTTTAACTCACACTGGAGAGCGACCTTTTGACTGCCCATTTCAGTGTGGCAAAGCATTCAATCAGGAAGGAAACTTGAAGGTTCATCTGAGGACTCATACCGGAGAACGCCCTTTTCAATGCTCTTCTTGTGATAAAAGATTTTCTCAAAAACATGCTTGGTTGATCACATCAGGACTCATACCAGAGAACGACCCTACAAATGTCCTATTTGTGCCAGTGCATTTTCTCATAACAGGTCCTTGAAAAATCATATAGCAATTCATAGAAGAAATGGGGACAAAGTTTAATTTTAAGAGAAAATTACTCTAAAAGGATGATATATTTTTGATGCTAACTATCTATTTAATAAGTGTATTTTTAGAGTGTTTATTTTTTACCTGATTTTGTTTTATGTTTATTCAAAATATTTCCTGTTCATTTTTTTCTGGTTTTTTGAGTTTCTTGATGCATTTTTTTAATCAATTGAATAATAAAAATAGAAAATTTAACTTTTTTAAAAATAAAATGTACTTTTTATAAAGAATTGTTAGCAGATTTGACATATTCATAGAAAAAAAGGGTTTTAATTTTAAGAGAAAATTACTGGATTTATTTTGAAACTATCTATTTAATAAGTGTATTTTTTAGAGTGTTTATTCAACCTGTTTTTTTCATGAGTTTTTTTCTTTCATGAAAATTTGTTTCAAAGAATTAGATTACTTTTAGTGTATATTATTTTTCTGTTTATAAAAATGTAATAAAATTTAGTTGTATTCCTATAGAAATACAAAATGAATCATTACTGGGTTATATTTATAACAATTGTTCTCAAATGTACTATAAGTTCATATGAATTTAATGTTCTGACACTTAAGATTTTTTTTTAACCTGTTCCATTGAAATAGAGGTTTCTTAAAAATGTTTTCTAAATGTTTATATTTATAAAAGTGAGTTATATAAATAGTGTGTTCTTTAAAATAATTTAATATTTATTGTCTTTTCTTCATATTTTAAATCATGAAGTTAAAATATTATATTTCAGATATTTCAATAGAGGCTCTTCTGGAATTATTAAATTGTAAAATAACTTGATAAAAATAAATAAATTTATATATATATATATATATATTGTCAAACTTTTTAAAGAAACTTTTATTCTTACCACCTACACAAAATATTAATAATTTTATTAGGGGCATTATTCAAGTAGATACAAAATAAAAGTAAGAAATCAAATTTTTAAAATACTTTCTGAAATGAGTCCCTGGATGGTGCAGTTTTCATACTAGTTGAAACATAATTAGCATCATAGTAAAAAAAAAAAAAAAAAACATTTTGACAGTAAATGTATTTTATGTGATTAAATATTTTAATTTGATGTGAATAAAAAATTTTGTCCCAATATTGATAATCTGAGAACTAATGATCATTTCAAAAATTCAATTTATTTTCTCCTTTTATTACTTTTCCTTCATTTGTGCCTTCATTATTTTTGTGCTATCTCAAATTTTTTTTTTGTTATCTTTCTATAATATATGTATATATAAAATATATATAATGTATAAAACAATATTATTTTGCTCAATAAATACTTCATATATATTATTTGTAAATCTGTAATATCTATTTTGTTTTTTGTCTTTTTCTTTTTCTACACAATCCTTTCGAATTAAATAATATTTTATTATACTGATTTCATCTTGCTTTTATTTAATTTTTATGTCTAGATATTTTGCTATTTTCTATATATCTATAATTTATTGGTTATATTTGTGTAACACAGACATCAATTTAAATGTTATTGAACTTCATAAATTCTTCATTTTTCCTGGAAAACATTAATATCCAATTTATGTTTTGCAAATGTTGTCAGCAGATATGAAGGAAATCTGAAGATACATCAATGTCCCTTTTGCGAATACTGCTCATGTATACTTAGTGAAGTGAAAAAGCACATTTGTACTCACACAGGAGAGTGTCCTTTCATGTGCCGGTTTCAGTGTGGCAATGCGTTTACTCAGAACATTCACCTCCGTCGTCATCTGAGGACTCAAACCGGGAGCGACCTTTTCAATGCACATTGTGTGAAAGCAGATTTTCCCGTAAAGATGTTTTAAATAAGCACATGAGAACTCATGCTTGAGAACTTCTCTAATTGTGCGTGTGTTTGCCAATTTTTTTAGACAATTTTTAAATGATATTCATGAAGAATAGAAGATTCAGAGGATCATACATGAGGAAGAATTGCAAAAGAAATAAAATTCTTCATGATCCAACTGAAATTGTAATTTTGTTTAAATAGAGAGATGCATATTTATAATTGCAGTTCATAAAAAAAAAAAAATTTATATTGGAACATTATGAAGGGCCACATTAGCAATGTCTAATGTTAGTAGAAGTGGATTTTGAACAATGAATGAACTAATTTTATATGTTTTTAATAAGACTTTATTTTAGGAAAATCTTGTTTATTGTTCTCCATGCTCCTAGTAATCTTAATTCTTGTAAGTGTTATTAATTATGATAAATTGTATTTTAACATTTCTTTCTACTGAAGCTTTTTGAACTCAAGCCCAATCGAGAACAAGACATGGAATTATATGCATGATTTTTTTTTTTTTTTTTTTACCATTTATTCATTAGTATTTCAAAATCCATGAAATCTTTTATTAAATAGAATTTTTTTCTGTACTTTATTCGTAAGCAAATAATTCCTCAGTAAATATTTTGATCTCTGCTTACAATGATATTACATTATCTTTAGTGTTCAGGTTTTAATTCATCAAATTCTAATGTGTTAATTATGTGGATCTTACCTAGTTTCAGATTAACTTACTAAAATTATTACAAAAAATATTTTAAAAAGTTTCATTAATATAAATTTTAAAAAAAATAAGACAATAAAAAATGTTTTTAACTTGAAATTTCCATTGAATTTAGGCCCTAATATCCCAATTTTCAGTTGTATTAATAAGATTTATTTTTTTTCTGAGGATGTATTTTATGCTTCTCAAGTCATAACGATAAATATGCTAAGAATTTTAAATTGCAAAGGAAGGAGTGATTTTTCTTCTTTACTTTAGACACCAGGAAAACTAAAATATGAATTCCAGACAGCTAATTTTTACTATTTTAATCTTTGCAGTATTATTATTATTATTATTATTTGCTTTTCTCAAACATCTTGTTACTATTTCTTTGATTTATTGTCTACACCTGTGTAACAAAACTTTGAATATGAATTTTATTGAGTTTTTATATTTCTTTTGTAAGTAAAACTGTAATTGGAATAACGCATAAATCCAATTTGACTTTTGTTTTTAAGGTGCTGGTATCAGTTTTGGAGGAATTAGCCATTTTAAGTTTCATTTGAGGTCACATATTAGAGATCACCACTTCCCATGTATTCTTTGCATTTAATCATATTTTCTTAATGAAGATTTGAATTATGACATATTGGAGACCTTTTATTCTTTCAAATGTCAACCTTTCCTTCAAGCTTCAAAATTATCTAGGTATTTAAAAATACCCACAAGAACCTATCACAATCATAGAAGAAACTAAATGCAATTGAGGCCGTAACTAACTGCTCTCATCAAAATTTGTTTTATAGAGTTATATTAGAGCGAAAAGAAAACCAAATTTTCTTTTATTTTTTGTATGGACAAATATTTTAAAAATTATTTGATATTGATATTTTTTTAAATATTTAATTTTGAAGATTTGCTTGAGATTAAAATAAAAGACCAATCTAGTTATTTTTTATAAAATAATTAATAACATGCATTTTTGATTATAATGTATGTGAATGTATAAAAACTATTATTATTTTTAAAACTATTTAACCTGTTATATGAAACTTTTTAATAATTTTATTTTAGAATTAAGTTTTAACGAATTTTTTTCATTTCAGTCAATTATTTGGTACTAAAAATTTTAATTGTGTGTATATATAATTATTGCTGTTCTTTATAATTCTATACAATCTTATTTCATTTATATGTTTTCTGTTTAAACCTTTTGATTCAAAATTTCTGCTATAAAATTATTCAATATGAAAATTTAAATTTATTATGAAATATATTTTTTTGGGAATGAAATTCTAATATGCATTACTAAATCTCCAATGATTTTTGTTATTTTCTTCTGCAGATTTTGCTTGCTGTTTTAAAGACAATTTGAAGATATTCTCATGTCCCCGTTGTGAATACCGGTCATATAATATTTATAACGTGAAAAAGCATGTTTTCATTTACACTGGATGTAGATTGTTTGTAGACTTTTTTTGTAGATTGTTTGACCTCGATAACATTAATTCTTCTTTTTGGTTTTTATGAATAACTTTCAGTTTTTAAGTTTTTTAATTATAATGGTACTTATAGTGGTAAAAAAAAATCAAACTCATTAAATGTATATATATTTAATGAGTTTTAATTTTTTTTTTTTTTTTTTTTTTTTGAGTGAAACTTTAATATCCATCAATAAATGCAGCCTCATTCTTATTTCAATGAAGGCTAATTAATATCTTCTTTTCTAGAGATGTTCAGCAGATTTGAAGGCAGCGTCAAGATAAATCAATGTCCCTTCTGCGACTACCACTCATCACATCTTGGTGACGTGAAAAAGCATGTTGTAACACACAGCGGAGACCGATCTTTCAAGTGTCCTTTTAAGTGTGGCAAAGCTTTTACTCAAAATAATAACCTGAAGGTTCATCTGAGGACTCACACCGGAGAACGAACCTTCAATTGTCATGTTTGTCCAAAAGCATTTTCCCAGTCTTCTGACTTAAAACGACATGTAGAAATGCATAGGAGGAAGGGTTGCAAAGTTTAATTTTGAGAGTAAATTGTAATAACATTTTGATGCCAACTATATATTCAAAAATTGGATTTGTAGTCTTGACCATTTTAGCTTTTTTCTTCCTTTCGGTTTTTATGAATAACTTTGGGTTTTTGAAATTCTTTAATTTTTTTAAGTAGTTTTCCGTAAAAGAATTGTATTATGTTACTTTATTTTTATATTACAAAAAAAAATAATAATAATTGTAATGATAGTAGATATACTATGCAAAATGTAAAAAAATAGATAATTAGTACTGTATATTGTATTCTATCTGCATGATATGTGATTGCATATATATATGTATGTAAAAAAAGGAATTATAATACTCTAGAATATATATGTATAATTATATAGATCACAAATGCTTCTAACTCTATTTGAAGTTTTCACGAAAATTTATAAGGTAATGCTCTGTACAATTTGACATTTAAGATTAATTCATTTGTTCTATTGAAATGGAGGTATTTTAAATGCGTTTTCTAAATTTTTATATTGTAATATTTACAAAATGAGTTCTATAAATATTCTGGTCATTAAGATATTTTAATATCTTTTATATTCATATCTAAAATTCAGAAAGCAATAATTTTATATTTCACAGAAAACACCCCATGCTGTGGAATTATTAATTGTTAAAATAAATTGACAAAATGTTTTTAACTTATCATAGAAATTTTATTCCTATCTGCTATATAAATAATAAGAATTGTACTGGGTAAAATTCAAAAAAAAAAAAAAAAAAGTTTTTTAAGATACTGCAAGTATGGCTTCCAAATTTTTAGGATATGGTTAGAAAGTCCCTCGTGGCGCAGTTTTCATACAGGGAAGATAACATAACTGGCTTCAAATTAAAAATAATTTTCACTGAGTAAACAGTTTTGAATTCACAGTTAAATAATAAATGAATTAAATAGGGTAGGGACAAAGAAATGATTGAATTTTTGAAATCTTATTCTATATTTGAAGAATTGGAGCTCAATAAATAAGTGGGGAAGGCTATTGAGAAATGCATTCTATAAGAAAAACAAACAGAACTATTATTTAATTAAGATGCAATTAAGCTGAATTTGAATAAGATTGTTTTAAAGAGAGAATAAGAAACTGCCGAAGAAAGCATTAGAAAAAGTTCAGTACTGAAAGATCAGAATAGTTAGTAATTTTTGGAGCAGTTCAAAAAAAAATGTGGATAAAAATCTGAAAAAAAGATAGGCTGTTAATTAATGAACAAAAATATTTAGGGCCATGAGGCCAAACGTTGTCTATACAATATGACCATGAAATTCACAACAATTTCAATGAGGCTGATATTGCAATATTTATAAAAGCAAGCCGTATTAGACGATTGGGACACATTTTCGGATATAAACGACTCGGATCCAGGTAAAAAGTCCCCACCCGGTTTTTTTTTTCAACAACTGAGGGCAACCTGAGTGAGGAGGACTTTATTTTTGTGATCATTAATTTGGTATTGTTACAAATTTCAAAATGTATCTCATTGGAAGATTAATAGTTTTTAAACCTTTTGCAAATTTAAATCTCCAAGTTAAATTATAATTTATTAAATTATTTATATATTTATTGCACTTAAAACTCTAATATCCATTAATAAATCCGGACTAATTTTTTTTGATTTGCAGAGATTGTGAGAAGATGTGCGTGCAAGATGCATCAACGCCCCTTTCGTGAATACTGCTCATACAAATTGACTAACGTGAAAATCCGTGCTTTAATTCATAAGGAATTGCGACCATTTAAGCGTATGATTCAGTGTGGCGAAGCATTTGGTGCGGAATACGAACTGAAGATTTATCCGAGGATCCACAAAGAAGAGCGCCCTTTTCAATGTTCTTCGAGCAAGAAAAGTTTTTCTAAAAGCGAATCTTGATTGATAACACGAGGGAGTGATATTGGGAAACGATCTTATAAATGTCATAATTGTCCTTTAAGTGTTTTCATGGAATTCTCATTTTAAACAACATATGCATTCTTTTATGTCTGCTTTTATTATGTATACGCCAACTCGATGTGTTCATGTTATGTTCTATTTCTGTGAATTATTGTGTATACCAGATTATATCAGAAAGCTGAAAATTCAAATTAACAAAACAACCTTCTTACACACTTTTATTGCAACAGCCTATCCTCTCTTTCAGAAACAAACGTGGAAGTGAAGTATCATCCAAAATTTCTGCACTACCTTGCGAACCCGTTTACCTGTATTGCTACTGGTAATGGATTTGTAAATTAATACTTGTTGAAAAATGGTTGGGGGGTTGGAAATTTCAGTGATGTAAGAGGATATCGGGTATTTCAAGCGCAGCTCGAAATCAGCTTTACTACTAGATTCAAAATATCCACACTTAAAGAAAGTTGACCCGTCAGTAGGTCACCTGGACTGTATCAACAGATTATATGAATATTATTAGTTTGACGAAATATTTTCTTTATATTGATCTCTAATGAATGCCTTTCAAGTGTTATTTTTATTACGGTAGTGTGGAAATTACATTTTTTTTAATTATTATTCCCTTATGAATACATACTTTACGCCGAATACCTTATTCCATTAATTAAATGTTATTGTCATAGTAAATAAATTTTGTATGTGTAAAATTTACTTTTATGTGGCTATTTGTAATTTAAAATGTGATGTATACATTTTTTTTTTTTTTTTTTTTATGAATTTATATACCTGATTTCTTATTTATATTTCCTTTTTTGATATCTTGATTTTCTTGTTACTCATATAATCTATTGTGTATAAAAAAATTTTAATGTATAATATATTATTGATTTATTTTTATATATATATATATATATATGTGTGTGTGCATTTTTAATGATTTCGGATTTTTGAGTTAATTTCCAATGTCAATCAATTAATGCATACTAATTCTTATTTTCTTTTTGTAGAGATTATTGGCAGACTTGAAATCAATGCGAAGATGCATCAGTGTCCCTTTTGCGAATACCACTCATCAAATCTTGGTGACGTGAAAAAGCATGTTTTTATATGATGCGTCACAGCGGAGAGCGACCTTTCAAATGTCCATTTCAGTATGGCAAAGCGTTTAGTTAGAATGGTGCCCTACAGCGTCATGCGAAGACCCATACTGGAGAGCGTACTTTTCTTTTGCTCTTCGTGTTAAAAAAGATTTTTCGTAAAGATGTACTATGAGCACATGAGGACTTATATTTTTGAACAACTTTGCAAGTCCCCTTTTTTGTCCCAAAGCATTTTTACGGAATTCTCACTTAAAATAGCATGCAGAATTTCATGGAGGAAAGGGTCACAGAGGTTTCATTCCTTTGCCATATTTATGGGTAGTAAAGCATTCTCTCGATATGAATTCTTGGGGGTTGCCGTTTAACAACAAATCAACAACGTGTTATCTTAGCAAAGAGAATTCTTCTTGATGAGTTCAATCGATTTTAATATTTGTTTAATAAAAGCTTTTGTTTGTGGTAAATTTTTTTCTGTACCTTGTAATCTAATTTTTTTCAATTATTAGTGTAATTGAATAAATACTATCGTAATGCAACTAATTACAAAGACGTGGCCAAAGCTTAATTAGCATAATTAAAATGCTTCAAAAGCCATAGAATATAAAATCCTTTATACGCTTGCAAGATTCAAAATATCCACTTCGGAATTTGACCGTCCAGCATCTCGCATAATTGCTGAGAACTGTTTTAACAGCTCATATTGAAAATCTCGGAAATTTAAATCAAATATTTTCATTAAATATTGCACGTTCTTCGATGCCTTTCAATAGGAGTTATAGTTATTATTGCAGTGTTCTAATAATTATTTTGTAGTTTCTTTTACTGACTATAAACTTGTGAATAAGTACTTTATGCAAAATACGTAATTATATTCATTAAATTAAATGTTATTATTATTGTCATTAAATTTATTTGTCTACTATTTATTATGATGTGGCTTTTTTCAATTTAGTATAATCTGAAGCTTACAATTTTTGATTCAATTTTTCTTATTTGAATTTATATTCTTGCTTTTAAAAGAAAAACAAAAATATATATATACATGTTTTGTATTGCAATGCTGAATGCCAAATATATATATATATATATATATATGAAATGAAAATCAAATTTATTAAATGGCATTTTATTCGTATGAGATACAAAAACTGCTATTAATTTTTTTTACTGAAATGTAAGTAAAAAAAAAAATTACAAAGTTTGAAATTTTTAAGATAAAAAAATTTTAATAGTTATTATGGAATTTTTTTTGCATATAAATAATATGAAAAATTTCACAGTATCTATTAAATCTGTATAATTATTTTTAATTAATATATAGTTACTTTATACAGTTATATATGAATATATAGCAATTTATAGCTGCTCTTTTGAGTTATTTTTATTTTATATATATATATAATCTGCATTTTTTAATTAAACTCATCATTGAAATTTTTTAATTAAGTCCATCAATGAAAGCATTCTAATTCTTATTTTCTTTTTTTTGCAGATGTTGTTAGCAGATATAAAGTCAACTTGAAGAGATACCAATGTCCCATTTGCGAATACCACTCATACCATCGTGGTCATGCGAAATGTCATGTCTTAACTCACACTGGAGAACGACCTTTCAAGTGTCCATTTAAGTGCGGCAAAGCATTTGCTCAGAATAGTAACCTGCGGAGTCATCTGAGAATTCATACCGGAGAGCGCCCCTTTCAATGCTCTTCGTGTGAGAAAAGATTTGCTCGTAAAGATCATTTAAATGTTCACATGAGAAGGCATACTTAAATACCACTCTGCATGTCTCCTCTTTGTCCCAAAGCATTGTAACGGAAATCTCGTTTAACGTAGCTTGCAAAATTTCATGGAGGAAAAGGACACCGAGGTTTCTTCTTTTGCCATATTTTACGTGCGGCAAAGTCTTCTCTCGATATGAACTCTTAAAAGGGCCATTTTAAAATAAATAAACGACATGCAATCTTTGCAGAAAAGATTCTGGACGATGAGTCAATTGATTTTAGTATTTGGTTAATAAAACTTTTGTTTTTAATAAATTTGTTTGAGTACTTTTTAATATTAGTTTTTAAAAAATTTTAGTGCAATTGAATATGAATAAAATTTTTAACATAACGTACCTAATTACAAATAGGTTGCCA
Source organism: Caerostris extrusa (assembly GCA_021605095.1). Taxonomy (NCBI): domain Eukaryota; kingdom Metazoa; phylum Arthropoda; class Arachnida; order Araneae; family Araneidae; genus Caerostris; species Caerostris extrusa. Next base: position 3,769 of record BPLR01012745.1, on the reverse strand, counting down.
TAGTTGGGTAATCACAAATTGCATAATGAATAAGACTATAAAATACCGAACCTTTTGAATTAATCATTTTACTAACCATTGGAACAAATGATTTATTTTTGTGTTAGTTAACTCATTTTGGAAGAAGAATTTGTTTTTTTTTCCTGTAGTTGCAAAGTGTGGTAGTTACGTTTAATTGCTAATGAAATAGCTGCGTTAGTAATTAGCATAATTAAAAATATCATTGAAAATATTGAAATTCCATCGAACTCTTACAATAAATATTATTTCTGAATTTATATATTTCAATCGTTGCAAAATAAATCTCCGGCAAAAATTTTGATCTTTGCCTTTTATGGATCAACATTTTTATTGAAGATTTATCACGAAATTATGTTTGTTGTTCAGATTTTAATGGATCAAGTCATTATGTTTTAGCTCCGTGGATCGCACTTGGTTTCAGGTCAATTTGTTAAAAATATATTTAAAAAAATAAGATTTCAAAATTTCATTCACTTATATTTAAAAAATACTGGAAATTTTTATTAATTAAAAATACCTTTTGAACTCATGACCTACATATGATACGAGTGGGCATCGTAATAAAATCTGTTTTCTCCGAAAATGTGCTTTATGGTTCTCGAGTCGTAACGATAAACAGGTAACCATCTTAAATTGATCTGAATGAATTGGTGTTTATAGTATCGCATTATTAACACTACCAGAACTAATATGTTTCATCCCAGACAAATATTTTTTTACTTTTTTTCTTATAGGGTTCTTTATGAGATCTCTGAAAAACTTCTTTAAATAATGTAAATGAAAAATTAATCAAAGCCCAGTTTTTATCATGTGGATGTTGATAGCAGTTTTGAAGACAATTTGTGGACATGCCCTATCATATAAGGGGCTTGATGGCCGGTAGTGACTATCTCTCTGGTTCTTGGTGCCACAGGGTTCGAGTCAACGATCGCATGGATGTTTGTGAGTGGTTCGGAATCCACTTTAAGCTGTAGGGGCCCTGTCTAATTAGCTTAAGGAGTGCACAAGTTGACCGTGGAGCTACAAACCAAACCGTCATCCAAGAATGTAATGTTGGTTGGAAAGTTTGTGGGAATGGGATGCCAGAAAGATTTGCATATTAAAAAGAAATCTGCAATCGCCAAATTACTGACAAAACGAATGATTATGTTGCTGATACGATGATTATTTCTGTAGTGAATATTTCTAGTAATTTTATATTTTCGTTATATAAAGTAGAAGAACAAAGAAATCTCAATATTTCCTTAATTTGGAAATTAAGCGTCAGTATGGCAGTGGTATGTCTGTTGTTGAACATAGTTTGAATATATTTCTGACTGACTGGTTTAAATCGAAATTGAAAAATGAATCAACCCAGCTCTTGTCTTGTAGATGTTGGAAGCAGTTTTTAAGACAATTTTTAGACATGCATGTCACATACGGGTTTGATGGACGAGTGACTATCGCTCTGGCGCTCGGTACCACATTTCGGGTTCGAAGAGTCCCGTCGGGGCCATGGATTTTGGTAGTGGTTCGGAATCCACTTTAAGCAGTAGATCCCGGTTTCATACGACTGTGGAACGTCACATGGCCCAATCAGATTTCTCACCCACATCATTCAAGACTGTATAGGTAAAACTCATCTCTCTAGGCACTGTGGTTTAGGTATATAAAGTATTCCACTGTAAGTTACACCAAGGAAGCGTTGACCGATGAGAGATTCTGTAATACTCCTTATTATTGCTTAAAGTGTTGGATAAGCAAGATTTCAAATCAGAGTGTGAATTGAATTCATGTGTGGCATTCTGTTGCTCCGGCAAACAAATAAGGACAATAGGCCATATAATTGTCTGCCTGCAAGTTGCCTCATTGGCGCAACGGCCCCATGGTGGGCCAAGGCCGTCTGCCCACAGAAAGATTTCAAGGCCGGAGATGTTTTCCTTTATACTCGGTAGGTTTGTCATCCCCTACGTTCTGCAGCCATGTTAGACTTTGACCTACGGTTTAAAGTGGATTCGAACCACTTCAAACATCCATTGACCTGTGGCATCGAGCGCCAGTCACTCGACCATCAGACTTCTTTATGAGAATTATCGAATTAAAAAAAATTGTATCGATAAATGATGGCCGTGGATAGGATCCGAGTGAACGAAAAAAAAAAATTCGGGTTTAATATATCTGCACTGACGAAGGAGAGATAATTTAAGAAACGAAGAAATTGGAATGATATGAGTTGGCGATCTTGCATTGGGAATGTTTAGATTATTATTGATTACAAAAATAATCGAAGTATTTTAAATTTTTTTTTTTACTAATTCAGCTGGCAATACAGAAAGTCATCTTGATGGCTTAAGAAAGGCCTGTTACTCATTTAGCACTACCCAGGAGGCACGTGTAGCTTAAATATATGCTGAGGACGCTAGTAACACTACCCCCACAACACTCAATGATTCTATTAAACCGAGACGTACGGCTTAAAATGGATTCGGACCACTACAAACATCCACGGCACCACAAGGAATCGAATACGAAACCTGTGGTACCAAGCGCTAGATATTCGGACATCAGGCCCCTAGTTTCAGAAATTAAAATTTGATATTTGGTTTCTCGTTCTACGATCATCTTGTGCGCACGAGGGCTTATCAGACCGGGATCTACAACTTAAAGTGGATTCCGAACCACTCAAAACATCCATGTCACAGCCAGGATTCGAACCTGAAGCCTATGATACCAAATGCCAGAATTCTAGCCACTTGACCACCAGAGCAGGGACTATAATTTGAAGAGGAACAGCCGAGAAGGGGAATGATGCGAATTAAAATTTTCGGGAAAAGTGCAGGTAGAAGGAAGCTGATGGTGCATTGCATCCAGCCAAGTAATGGTGAAATGGCATTTAGGAGAATAAGGGTTGGTTATAGTGAAGGACTTTTTGGGGAAAAAGATCAACTATGATGGCCTGTATGTTTCGCTTTCTGAGGAAAATAAGGAGACCGAGAGTGTGTCAGGGAGTGATTGAATCAAAAGCTGTTAAAAGTCCTCCTGATCGCGTGTTGTCGGATGGATCTATTCTATAGAACAACTTTCTATGAATTTGGGATTGATCTTGAAAATAAATAGAAATTATTCTTCCTTTATTGAAGGCAATCAAGAATAAACTAAAAACATTTTTGGTCTGTGCGCTAAGGCGTTTCAGTATTTAAATTTTTTATTTGTTCCACGTTTGCTTCCCAATATTTTCAGAAGTGACAACTTTCCAGCCTGATGTTTTGAATTATTTGTGTGAAAAGTGCACAGGGGTGGATGCTGCATGATGTGCGATGGAGTAGCATATCATGGGTGCTGAATGGGGGTCTGTCGTTGCGAATTGGTTTATCTCTCGGCTTGGGATTTAAAGCAGTGCCTTGACCCCGTAAGGGGCCTTTAAACGCCTGTCTTGAGAGTTTGAAAGCACATAAGGTAAAAAAGAAGCACTGCTATTTATAGAGCAGGATACAACTTACAAGGGGAGTTATAGTTATTGGCGAGGAACGAAGGAAGGAGGAGCTTAAAGTATTGGCTACTTTGGCGAAAGTAAACTACTCAACTAAAAAGATTTAAAAGGGTTAAAAAAAAATTCTTTCTTTTTCTTTGTATTTGATTTCAGCAGCTTTGCAATGGGTCAAATATGGAATCTATTCCCTCCTAAAGGTAGATATTGGGAAGAAAATTACACATTGACGAGTTTAAATCCTCTTTAGCGAATATTTCCCTGGGGGATTGTGGATGAGTT
>BPLR01012744.1:0-94319 GCA_021605095.1 Caerostris extrusa | reverse complement strand
GTTACGTATTGCTGGTTCAGATTCGAATCCGTTATGGCATCAGTTATAGTTACTAATTTCGGATACGAGGAAACTCAATGGGGATGGAAACAACTTCGGTAACGCACATCGCATCTATAATCAGGCTGCCTTCATCTATATTCATTTTCCGGATTTTCTCCCGTATGTCTCGCAAATTCTAGTCAGTTAGCGCTAAGGTCTTCTCGAAAGGCAATGTCCTCAAATCAATTTTGCCCAATGTCTTCCCCCGACATTGACTGTTCGCTGTATACCTTATAGAACACGAAGCCCACCAATGTTTATTGCAAAAATATGTTATGTACATAAATTAAATGACATACTGGCAAGACCTTCAGTCTTGTGTTTTATTTTTTAACGCATAAAAAAAAGGAGATTTGTTAATATTATTTGTACTTGTTAAGTGAAGGACTATTTTTTAAATCTCCAGTAAGCGTTTTCACGAAAGAAGTTGATAAACATTTGAATGTTTTCTCTGTCTTGTTTGCTTTTTTGTGTCATCGATTTTTTTTTGTAAAAAGTTAAACTCGGATAGTTTTAAGAGATTTTTGCATTAGAATAAATTTTCGTCATATAAAAAAAAAAAATAATAAAATAAATAAATAAAAATATCTAAACAAATAAAAAATAGACATTCTGGAAAGTATGAGAATGGAGGGTTTACTAAAAATTGCGCTTTCAATTATCAGTAGTGGAAGCATGATTTAAGATAAGGTAAATTCAATAAGAGCATAATAATGTGGTATAAAAAGGGTTTCCAAAAATTAAAGACAAAACTGAAAATTGTGATTATGAAATAGTCCGCTTCTTTTTGAATTTAATTATATTTGGCAAAACATTAATCAAAAACAGTATTTCACAAATTAGAAAAATAAGACAAAAAAAAAATGTAAGAAATATTAAAATTTATGTCTTGAAAATTCACAAAATAGAAACCTACTCAAAAATAAGGTATTTTAATGTGTGATCCAATTTTACATAGAATACGATTCCTTCTAGCAGCTACACAGCCAAGACCATGATGCTATTAATCATGATGAAGCTTGTTAGCTCAATTGGCTGCAAAATCCAATTGTTGCATCAAGGCAGTCAAAGCATAGGGCTGGTTAAATGAAGCAATATGTTACTCTAGAGAGTCTTAAAAACAAGTACAATCAGATTTAAGTCGTGATACCGTGATGGTCATACGCACAATAGTCTTCAATTTTTCACTAACCGATCTCAATACAGCTTAGAATTATTGAAGAATTTGGAATAACATTTGAAGATTTTATTAGCCAATTTAGAAAATATATTCTGTATTATTTAAGGATGTAAATGCATAGAAAAGCATTTTATTCCTTTATAAATGTCTTTCTTTTCGATGATACGCAGTAGATTTTTAGTTCGGTCCACATCTTAAACAGGATAATTATATCAGTACATATTGAGTAAAGAAGATAAAAATACTATTTTATTTAATTGATGGTTATTCTACTTACACGAGTACCTGCAGTGAATTTATGAGGTGTCTTATTTAACTTTTAGGTGGCAGCTACAAATTATATGAACTGAGTTACAAGATAAAAAAAATTAGAATCATTAGAAATACAATGAAGTGAGGTTAATATTGTAATCATTAATTTAGGTATAATTTTAATATTGTTCGAAAAATTTACTGAATAAAAGTATTTAAGTATAAAGCAAAACAGAAATGCTTTCTTTAAAGGAGAAATAATTCATTTTTTTGAACACGGATATAAAAAAATAGGGAGAAAAATGTTACAAGAAAAGAAATGAACATTCAGTACTTTTCCCATAGATTCTTTTTGTGAGTTCATTTAAAAGAAATAAAAGTAGAAAAAGAGCAACGTGGTCAAATCTTTTTTGGACAAGGCATTATTTGTTTAAGAGTATTATTTCACTTAAGTAAATTTGTGAGGTAGGTAGATTACTACCACGAGTTGAATATGACAAGTATTTACTTTGTCATGGTGCTGGTTTGGTATATAGAAAGGAATCACTTTATTTTGGTTAAAGTAAATAATTTATTTTCGCGCTTAAATTATCCGCATGTCTTAAAATGTCAATTTCTTCGAAAATACCGAAATTTAAATGTAATATTAAAGCTCTAATCTGTAGCGTTATGTCACTTTTTAATTTTGCCCCTGTATTATCTAGAACAGGAGTTTATTAATTATATAACAGCTAATTTAAGGAACAGGAAGTGTGTTATTTTTTTATAGATGTATTGATCAAACTAGAATTTATATTTAAAGGTAGTATTAAAAATAATTATTGAGTTTTTAATTAATATAAAAATTGAATCTGTTAAAACATGCTTATCTTTTTCTCTTTAATATCTGGTCACACAATTTTAAAACCCTTTTTTGTTGTTTATTTATTGTGTCTTTGTTTTCTACTTTTCTTTTTTTGAAAACTGTGTAGTTATTATTTGCACCTGGGAATATAATTTATAGTTCTTCATTTGATATAGTTTTCCTAGTGTTATAATACTATTTTAGCTTTGGAAAAAGTTTTAAGAGATAGTTTTGGGGAAATCGATTTGCAAACTGTGTAGAGAAACAGATGGGGATGGAATTGCTACAGTATATGCTAATTCATCCATACTAGAATTTGTTTCATCGTAAATTGATGAAAGTGAAACAGAAACAATGTCTAGTAGCAGAATATTCGACGTAAAAATTCTTTCAACAGTGAACTTCCATGCCCGAATAGTTTTTAACTGCAGTTGTTTGGTGAAAAGTTTGTTTGCATGAGGACTCAATACATGTATTATATTGTCATTTTTCATTAAAGAGCCAAAACTACGATTACTACAAATGTTTCTCTTATTTTGTAAAATTTTGTAATTCCTATGAAATAAATTCTAGAAATTATAGTAGTTCCAGTAAATTCTAGATTGATGTAAGAATGCACCAAAAAAGGAAATTTTCCTCATCATATAATATAACTGTGTGCAGCATTGAATTTGCCAATATTGTGCATAACTACATTAGTCAATGTTGAAGAAAACTCTTGATAGTTGTCTCAGAAGAAATCAAAAATTCAATGATGAAAGCAGCGAATGCTATGGTAGCTAAAAAACTACATAAATTATAAAATCGTTAATTGTGGTGTTTTGATTCATAAGACGTGATGACGTAGAATATATACAGGGGTTATCAAAATAATTAAAACACCCTACAGTGAAATGAATACTTTACTAATAGTACGTAGGACCGCCTTTGGCTTGTAATAAAGACTGAAATAGCCTGGGAATCGAATCATACAAGTGCTGGAAAGTGTGATCAGAAAGGAATATTGATCAATTCTTCAGTGAGATATTGTGAAAGTTTCGTCCGGGAGAGATGCCGGTGGATGATATCGATTCTGGAAACAAAGGAACAAAAGTTGAAGAAACAAAGTCACTAAACTAAAAATTCCTAAAACTATATTTAATAACACTGGGTGCCTCCTAACAATCCAGATGCTGATTGAGCTCTGCGGTCATTTTGGCTGCAAATTGTTTCTTCTTAGACATCACAATCTAATTCAATATCCGCCAGAAAATTGGATCGTGATAAATTGAGTGGACAACTTATCTTGGCAGTTGTTCTGCCCGATGTTAGTTATCAGTATACTTTTCCTGGCATGGCAACGAGGGCAGTGACCTCTGAGACCCCACACACACACAAAGCTGTGTGTGCTGAATATTAAGAACTAACTATATGTTATATTAATAGATTAGTAGAGGCATCAGCATTTCGCGCATTCGCGCTAGGCGAAATTTCCTACGATTATTTTTTTCATGATACAACCTGGGATATGGAGTGGATCGTGTTCCTTTATATTTGTCACGAACAACCCACTGACACGTGACAAGGAGAGAATGCTGCTTTCAGGAGGACTTATAAGATTTAATTACTTTGAATGTTGTATGAACCCGTAAACTAGCGCTATGGCGCTCGGTACCGTAGGTTTCTGGGTCGAGTCCCGGTTGTGCCATGGATGTTTGTTGTAGTTCAGAATTCCCTTTAAACCATAGGTCCTGGTCTAAAGTGATCGTAGAGAGTTGCGGGAAGTTGCCCCCAGCGTAGTGCTAAACGAGTAACAGCGGTGCAGCCCTAGCTGATGGCAAAGATTAACTGTCTCTGTATTGCTAGTTGCATTAGAACAACAACAACATGAACCTAGAAAACTTCTCTCAGGTAGCTTGATTATCGATACGAAACGTTTTTACACACTTTGTCATAATAGCCATTGAGTCGTTTCTTAATACAGGAACTGCAATGGATACTGCTGCTGGTTGAGTGTGCAACCGCTAGCTGTGCACGTTACGACTGGATAACGAGACAGACTACCATGATGCAATTGATGATTTTTTTCCTCTGTGAATTTGAATTTCTTAAAATTTTTTTTTGTTTTAAAAGTGATGAAAACAGATTAGTTAATGCCCATTATAAGAAGAATATAATAAATCTAATTTCAAATAACCATTATATCATTTTGAGTTGACATCTTAACTAAAAACAAAACACATATTTTTCAGGTTTTGTTTCATGAATTTTTTGTAATTAGGATATTTTTTTATCTAAGCTTTCTGGCAGACGGTAAAAAGAAAAATGTTAACCTATTTATTTCAAATTGTTGCTTTTAAATTTTCTAATGTTGTAACCGAAACTTTCCACGAATTTTCTATTTTCCTCGAAATTGTCTGAAAAGTATGTTAAGAATATAAAGTGTGCAATATATTATAAATGAACGTAAATTATGAATTTTTAAAACTATTTTCACAAGCATAACTCTAAATTAAAATTGAATGAAGTACAAGACAGAAATTTATGTTTGTATTGCCTTCTCATAAATTTGAGATGAAGACACTAAAATTTCTTCTCTGAAATTCATTGTTTTCTCAAGAGGGTAAAAACCCTGAAGATTTTAACGTCTCTTGTCTAGATAACTCTTTTGAAAGTATTGTTTTGTATAATATTTTCCTGTTATTATGTATCTGGGACAAAATCATTGTTTTTATTACGTCCTCAAAACGAACTTTGTGTACTTTGGAAGTTTATTACAAAAGAATTTTTCTCTTCGACTTCAGGTAAGCATTGAATATGAAAGGTGAATATAAAATAAATAAAAATTCACATGAAAAGAGAGTAAAAATACTGGATAAAGATTAAATATTCATAAGAAACAATCTTAAATGAAACTTTAAAGTTTAATTTGCGAGGGTAACAATTTTACATAGTTATCTATGAAATTATGGATGGTAACAAACATTAAATAGTTTATATTTACCTTGCTGAATTACTCGGTATTTTACGGACTTATATGAAAAGTGTTACAAGAAGGACAAAAGTAAAATTGTTGATTTCCAATTGAATCTAAAATAATTTTTTATACAAAATATTCTTTTGGTACCACAGGCTTCAGGTTCGAATCCTGGCGTTGACATGGATATTTGTTAGTGGTATGGAATCCACGTTAAACTGCAGTTCCAGGTCTAATTAGCCTATAGTGTGCAAAAAATGACCGTAGAGTGACAAACCAAACCAAATAAGATCTCTACAAAATTCCCGTTTCCTCAAACTAACTATAAACTATGAACTTTCCAATAATATATAAAAATACTGAAACATCGTTATAAAATATCTCCTAAGTTGTAAATTGTTATAACCCATAAATTAGTCTACGTTAAAACCCCATTTTATCAAAGCAAGTTCGAAAGCTTACATTAAATTTAGAGGTTTAGAGGTTCACTACACGTGAAATAATATCTAAAACACTTATCTAAAATAAAATTGCTGATTTATTTAAATTTTAAGTAATTAGTGTTAATCTGAATAAAATAATAATGTTATCCAATATTTATTCATACAGTCGTTACATTTGTCATCACCCCATAATATAATTAAACATATTACTTCCAGAATATAAATAGTACCACATGGAATTCATAGTAGCAACTGCAAATTAACTAAAGTAATACTTTTTAACAGAATGTATCCGAGTTGCCTACAATAGATTAATTACAAGACACATTGGGATATACAATTAACATTAATCTATGAAACTCTTGGAGACTAATTTTGAAAGAAGCCATTAAGTTTTGCCATTAACTTTTAATCATGCACAACAAAAGCATTGAATGGCCACCTAATTAAAATTAATTTGGAAAATAGACACTCACGTATAGGGAAGTTTGTCGAATAGATGGTCAAAATCATAACGGAACGATTTCTTTTAATGCTGATAATTGCATTCATACCCGTCTTGCTGATGTCGCTGTAACTATTCAGAAGTCTTCCTGGGCAAAGGGGTCTCAGTCAGGTTCTTTTTTTTCTATTCCTACTATTAGCTCGCACTCTCCCTATATATATCTTGTTCAAATATTCAATCATTAATGAAATATTTTTTATTCATCCACTCAAGTTCAAATACATTTTTTTGAACTTGTAGTCGAGGACACTGGATGTTAATACAATTTTTCAAATATTAATTCAGTAATTAATTAATTTCAGTTTCTTTTAGATTTAAGTTGCATATATCTACCAATAGATGGCACTAGATAAACTTAAAATAAATGAAAATTATTTATAGAGAACTTTCTGCAATAGAGTGAAAAAAAGTAGGAATTGATTTAAAATCTTTTTTATATATTACTTGTTTATTCAGCATTTTCATGCTCATGATCTGTTAGAAGTGGGATAGATTCAACTGTTGGTGTTTCTTTCAGAGTCATTGTTTTGAAAAAAAAAACTAATAGCATTAGCAAAAGAATGTGACAGAGTTTTCCGATTAAACATTTCCCTGGCTATGAATAGTCATATTTCTTCCTGTACGACATATAGTAGGTAACTATTCTTCTAGTTACTGCTGAGAGTCATTCTAGAAGACGTTATTTCTTTCGACATCAACCTAGAAGAAGGCCATATTCATTACGAAGACAATAGATCTGACATGACAAAGTGATGTCTATTATAGACAATGACACCAGCTTTCTATTATAAGACATAATAGCGTATGGTGTCAATAGGTTATGTATTGGAATATTTCTACTTTTATTTTGAAAATGTTTTGGCAATTAGATTCTCTAAAAACAATTATATTCTCAGTAACGGAAAATTTCATAAATATCATAAAATTCATATTTCATAAAGTTTTAAACCTACATTTTTATAATCCGTTTACTATTAACTGTTTTTTTTTTTTTTTTTAATTTTAGAATTCCATTCACATTTCTGCTAAAACACATTATATAAAACATGATTTTTCTTGACAATATTTTAGTATTAAAGAAGTGTTCCTGAGCAATATTTTAGTATTAAAGAAATATTCATTCAATAAAATTAACTATTTTTAGTTATAATTAATGAAAATAAAAGTAAAAGTAACTTAAACTAAACTAATTAAGCTTACATTAAATTAACTAAAATGTTAAAATATTTTAACTCACTAATTTCTCTTAAAACATATATCTCATTAACAATACTTTTTTGAAAATTTTCTAAAAATTTAATATGAGTAAATTTACTAATATGAAATACAGACATAAAGGCATAAAAACAGATAGTATTTAAAACGTTTTTCATATTTATTTATTTATTTGTTAAGATGTATTGACAAAATAAAAAAAAAAAAAAAGTACAAAATAAATTTGGGAGAATAAAAAGATTTTCTCGATTAATATGTTAAATCAAATTAAATGTTCAAATTAATGTATTTAAATAATATGTCAATATATTTATAAATGATCTTAAACTTATCAAACAAATCCATGCTGTTATATCCCGATTGTAAATAACAATAATGATATAATTATTTAAATTAAGAGTCGAATCAATATGATTAAAAGATGCTAGAATGGATTATAAACCAGTTTAAATCAAAATACCTAAGCAGTAAAACAAAATACAACTGTACAAGACACTATCTCGACTTTTATTTTTATATGGAAATGAATTTTAAACAAAACAGATGAGGATAAATTAATGACATTACAACAAAAATGTAGAGAAGCAAATATAGTAAAAGTATTTAAAGCTTATCAAATATGGTGGCTTGACCATATATATATATATAGGTATGAGTTGAAAATCCAGTGAAGAAAAAATAGCATTGAAAAAGCCAGAAGAAAAGAGGCGAGGAAAGCCAAGAACGAGTTGGTTGGACAAGGCTGAAAATGTGTTGGGGAGCGTTGGTGTTTATAGATTGAGGATATCAGAGATATCAAACAGGTCAAGCTGGTGGAAACTGACTGAGACAGCTTGGACCAAAAGTCGACTGTATAGCTTATTCATTTATTATTATTGTTATTTATTTTTTATTTTAATTATATAAAAATAATATATTTTACAATTTAATAACAAAAATTGCTTATAATTAAAATAATAAAAAAAAAAAAAAATGAAGAATTGAATTGCTTTTTTTTTTATTTATTCCCTTTTTTTCTATTACTCTATCATCTTTCTAAGATGGAATGAATATTCATGTGAAAGTATTTCAAGTTTCCAATATAGTGTTTTACGATGGGTTTATCTGAAATGGATGAGTGTTTTCTTATTATAAAAAATATAATTTTGAAAATAGAAAAAGCTCCATTTTTTTTACAGATATTTCCAGCAAAAGCTACTTTTAATCATATATATGGGCCGAATGTGATCATTATCTAATTAAGTATTTCATCATCATTTTTAATAAAAATATTTGAAAAACTTATTATACAATTATTTCACTGAAGCATTCTAATTAAAACATTCTATGCAAGTATGGATCAATTAAATATGTATTTATAAACATTTTTATAGAAATGCAGAAACATTTAACTGCAAAACAGCAACACATTGTGATAGTAGTATGAAAATACTTTAATTATAACTAAACTAATTTCATAGCACATTTACATTGAAATAAACATTTCACCATACTTAGTTTGTACTTATTAGAAATGAAACCTTTCAATGATTAAATAAGACAAGAAAAACGAATAGTTTTACGTAATTCAGGTTACATTAAGAAACAAATTTTATTAAGTGATAAAAGTTTGATTTCGAGTTTTTAGATTTAAGAAGGCCGGTGCAGATGAACTGAATAATGTTGTTTTCTTATAATTCATTTCTGAAAAAGTAATAAAATTATAAATGTATGCAAAATATTGTATAAAATGAACAAACAACACTGACAGCAGATGTATTCTACGCATACTATTTTTTGAATGGTAATTATATTTTTTTTCTTTATAACTTTTAACAGATAATTTTTTTAACTATACGAAATTAATAAAAATAAATATAGATTTATGATTTGATTTATTTCAGTATTCGGTTCATTCAATAACATTCATTCTTTTAATGGTGATTTTAATCAAAAAAATAAGTTTACCGTAACCTGGTCCGTGGCCCAGTGGTAAAGTGCCCAGCAGGCACGCAAGAGAGCATAGGTTCGTATCGGCCGGAAGGTATTGTTGTAGTTACTGCTTTTAGAAATGATGAGACCCGATAGTGATTGTAACAGTATGTGTAAAAGCGTCTCGCATCGATAGTCGGGTGATGTGATGAGGTTTTTTCCTATATGACGCTGGGCTGTTACCCCTAAAGTCTTTTCAGAAGGCACTGCCCTCTCTTGTTCGAGATACGTGAAACCTGCTGATGTTACACATACGTAAGAAATTTACCGCAACGAAAACATTAACAAATTATTTATGGTTTTCTTTTTTAGATAATATCAATAATAATTTGTAATTAACAAAAATTGTTTTTCTAAATAAGCAGTTTATTTGATTTCTTTCTCACATTTTTTTATTGGTTTCGTGTTCCATTGATGTATGTCACAGCAATCCAACGAGAGTTGACGAGAAGAGTATTGACTTCCAGGATGACTTTTAATGGTACCTACCCACATTTTCCTGTCACATGAAAACTCCCTGAAAAGGCCCACCAAGCAGCCTGACAATCAATGCGAGATGCTTTACACATACTGACTTTTACTATCGAGGGTTCTCGATTCTTAAAGCAGTGAATGCAATGGATGCAGCCAGGAGATCAGAAACTTTAGTACACCTGTAAAATAAATGCGCACATTATTACCAGGACACCCACAAGATGGGCAAATTAAAAAAATTCTCTCACAAATAATTGAATTTCTTTTGGTTCATAAGTTTTGCGAACTGACTAGTTATTATAAAAGGTTCGATTCCCAGTTAAGGCTTATTCTAGTAGAATCTAGTCCATAAGGAATCGAATTACGGTTGGTGAAGAAAGCTGCTTTGGAAAATGAATTGCCTGGATAGAGATGCTGACTGATTTTTCTCAATAGTAGTTTCCTCTAGACAAGCAAATGCTCGGACAGTTAGAACGCTCGAATGAGAACTGTAGAAGGCTTGTCAGGAAAACGCTGCTTTGGTAAAGGAATTGTCTGGAGATTCTGACTAATTTATTCTCACTAGTTTCTACTTGGTAGTCGTCTTCCCTAGACAAGCAAATGCTCGCACAATACCAGAAAGATCTCCTATAAATCGTTACTCATTCTTCTACGCTAGTCTGAAGAACAGCTTACACTCATCCAAATGGTATTACTCATTATAAAGAGTTTAACGAAACAGTTTGAACAGCACAATTGTCTTTACATAAAATAGAGCATTTAAATGGTATAAATATGAAAGCTTCCAAAATTATAGAAAAATACCTGAAATTATATTTAAAAACTTTCAATTAAAAAAAGAGAGTTCCAAATAAGTTTGGAGTTGCTCCAAGTAAGTGGTATTGCTCATTATGAAGAAGTAAGCTGGTTAATGAACCAATGTGCAAAGGCTTATATAAGATTTACAAAGCATAAAAAACAAACAACAAATAATTTTTCAATAATTAGATGGCATAAATAGGAATACTAACAAAGTCATGAAAAAGAAACGAAATATATTTTAAAACTGAAAAATAAAAATAATAGTATTTCATTTAAAGACAGTTTTGACCCAACTAAGTAGTTTTACTCACTTTAACGAGGTCAACTAGTTAAGCTAATACATTAACCAAACGTGAAATAGTATTTGAATAAAAATCAAACTGGGAAAAAAATAGCTAGCATAAATATAAAAGCTCGCGGAGACATAGGGTAAAAAGAAAAAAAAAAAAATCGGAATTCTACAACAAAAACCACAAATTAAAAAAAAATATAATTTTCAAGAGATACTGAAAGAAATTACTCATCTTCTTTAACAAAATAAAAAGTACTTCATGTCTCAATAGTTGCATAATATTATTACCAAACTTGGTGCAATCAATTAAATAAATAGTTTATCGCCTTTTTAACTTCAATTAACGCTACGAACAAATAGAATCATTCACCTGCAATTAAATCTCTTTGATACTAATAGGTTTCTTTGACATAGAGATAATTGAATCCATGCTATTTTCCGGTTACTTAAAAGTGTTGTTAAGCAAACAGGCAGATGTAATAGTTAACTCACTATTTCACGAAAGAGAGCTAGAATTTAATTTAGCTTATGAAATATCATTTGTTTTGGTTAATTAACTGCTGTGAGTATTGCCTCAATAGAATACCCGAAGAATTTTGGAGTTGATTATTTTGAAATGTTTTTGTAAGAAAATGCATGCAAATCAATTCATCCAGTTGCAAAATATGTTTATCCATATCCGATGAAAGAAAGTTGCATAAAATAAGTTTCTGAAATTTCAATTTATATAAATTGGTAGACAGAATCATAAAAGACAAAGTATGTGTTGCGACATCCATGATTTAGAGGTGTCTATTTCAGAAATGCTTGATGATCAACATTAGAAACAAGATCCTTAAGGAAAAATTTTAAGATTTCTAAACTTCATCATTCCAAAGTTGTTAAGCACATTTATAAGAATGTTAAGGTGTTTTATTTTTAGTTATTGTTAAAGAAAAGAAAATATTTTGTCTGAACATGACTTTCAATCTTTTTGAACTGTCAAGACATTAGCAAATATTTGATAATTAAATAGGATTGCCAAAATAGCATGTTTCATTTTAATATTGCACTTAACAAAGTATCTATGGTCATAGCTAGATGAATTATTAAAATACACAATGTCTCCCAAAAGTGTTCGTACACTTATGAATTTAAAAGAAATACTGTTCTATGATTAATAGAAATTAATAATTCATAATAAGACTTTTTTTTATAATATCTATAGAATTTTCTTAACAAAGCTATAAAATCGCTTTGTGTTTTAAGAACACAATGATTTTTTTAAATCAATAATATAAGTAACAAAAAGTTACCTCTCAAAAGTCTTTTTGTACTCTTAGATAAAATTATCTACGCTTTAGTAAATAATTGTAATATTTTTGTCAATTAGTACTTAGTAGAATATTCTGCAGCATTCCCAATAGCTTTTAGTATTGAGTTCATCCTTTTTTTTATTTGTATTTTCTATATCAATGTTCATCCATTCTTCGATTTTTAGTGTTTTAGTTCTGTTTTCGTTTTTAGAGTCAAATCTTCTTATTTTAATTTTCAAATCTCTCTATATGTGTTAGATTCAGTAGAAGTCCGGCCAGTGATGTTCAGATGACTGTTTAGAAATTGCAGAAAATTATAGAGACACCAGAAACAACATTGAACCATGTACTCGGATCATTATCTTGATAAAAACAAAACTCTTTACACTATTCAAATTTTAGGGTGAAAATTATAATTTGTTTTTACAATAATTAAAATAAAAATAATTAAACTGTTTGTTTTGATTTTCAAAAAATTATTTTTTTAAAAATAATTTGTTTGTAAAATATATTAAATAAAATTGTTTTGTTTTTTAAATAATTAAACAAAAAATTATAATTCATTATGTCATCAAAAATACGAAATTAGCCTACTCTGATGCTGACATTCGACCCTGTACGAAGTCCATCACCATGATTTAATGTTTCAATTAATTTCTTGGGATAAAGTTCCTCTTATACACCCATTGTAGTATTTTTTCCTCAAGAGAAGAATTTTGATTTCATTCCCTGGAGAGAGATGTATGCTATTTGACAAATTTATAATAAACTCATCTCTCAAATTTGACAGCAGACGGGCTTTATTATGGGTAGTTGAATTACATGCAATTAGAGTTTTTGCTAATGAGAACAACCTTGGCGGATTGTCTCAAAAGGAGTTTTTTGGTGAACAGGAGAGAGTTATGCGACGAGTCGACCAGAAGTGTTGTTTTCTTTTTTTTTTTCTCTAAAGTGACTGAACAGGCCATAGTTTGTTTTCTGTCTGCCGCCTGTTTTCAAAGTGAGCTGCTTGTAGTTTCATGAATCACCCTGTGTGATACTTAAGATCTTTCGCAGACCAGGTATTTAGATTCGGGGAAGACTCGATATATATATATATATGTGTGTGTGTGTGTGTGTGTGTGTGTGTGTGTGTGTGTGTATATCATATTTGTAGTTACTTTATATACTGATATATATATATATATATATATATATATATATTATATACTGATATATATATATATATATATATATATATATATATATATATATAGGTAACATGGCATGATTATAAATTTAATAAATCAATGCATATTCTTATATTTTTTATTTAACACCCACATTAATATTTATGATCGTATTCGTGTTTTTCAATTAATGTTAAATATCTTTAATTTGCTATTAAATTGTTTCAATAGGAAGGAAAAACATTTTATTTTTATTAACATGATTATTTTTGTGAAAACCTTTTATCATGTAATTGTAATCAGATAAAATCTAGAGAAATTTTGAGGCGTGCTTTAATACAATAACAATGAGAAACAGATTCGAACTGAGAAGATTTAAACAAAGCATTTTAAATAATTTTGAATAACAAAGGAGACATAAACGATATTCGAAGTCATTTCATCGTGTATTTCCAGTACAATTAAACAAAACGGTACTGAACAAATATTTAAACCAGCAGCTTATTCAACGCATAATTACAGGAACATTGTTTCAGCAATTCTTAAATTATTATATCCAAATGTTTAAACTCGCGTTTACTCAATCCAACAAATATTTCCTGTCATTACAACTTCCTCAAACAAATATTTCCTGCCATTATGACCATCTTAACCAAATATTTCCTTCCATTTACTGATGATGCCAGTAATAACTGTTGCCAGTCTGCATTTTAGAATCCGTTAACGAGCATAGCGAATGTATGCGTGAACAGAGGTGGTTATTTAGTCACCTGTTATAACAAAATCCCTCCAGACAAGGTTTTAATGATCTCTTCAAAGTCTGATGCGATTGATGGTTTGGATTTATCTTCCAAGGAAGTGAGGAACACCCCACCCGAAATAAATGACTTAAAATAAGAGTGCATTATCTTTAGATCATCTCAGTTTCTGTTATCCCTAAATAGCTGCAAGGATCACCACGCCCTAAAAAATAACATGAACTTTTAACTATTGATTTTTTTTTTTAACCGAGGTTCAAATCGAACATGTGTTGATCAATGCAAGAAGTTTCTTAATTGGCCATAATTAGATGTGATCCTAAATTTGTTTAGTTTGCTGATGATGTGTTTGCTTCTTTATGTTGTAACTATAGAAAGGCCATAAACTAGCCAAGTGGGGACCTGGACAACAAAAGTTGATTCAAATCCTATATCTCGTTTCGTTGTTCACTCGTAAAGACGCATCCACACTAGTATGCGAAAGTTCTGAGCGGTGCCTAAGCAAACGGGTTTCCTGCAGTTTAGATTGGAATTCAAAGATATATTGTTTACTCACCACGCCTGGCCACCCAAAACGGTTCACACACACAGTTTGCACTGATCGATGCACATAAAAACCGCGTTCGATACAATTTGGAATGGTGTCAAAAGGCATATTATGACTCGTTAGCCACACATAAATTTGCATTCACACTAGTACACAAATAGTTTTGAGCAGCGTGCAAAAAACCGGGTTCGCTGCAGTTTAGGCTGAAGCAGAAAGGCATGCTATTTCACTTGTTAGAATTTGAGTCCACGTCGCTTGGAGTCGGTATTACACTTTGCATCAAAATATTTACGAAATGCCTATGAACAATCAATTACTCGGTAACAGAGAGGTAAGAACTAAATCGTATTAAACGCGAAAGTTTTTAACGCAGTGCATCAAACCGGTTTGTTGCAGTTTAAATGGAAATCGAATCGTACGTGCTTTCGATTGCTAACTTTAAAAGTCACAAAAGTATTTAGTGTCAGTTTTGGTCTTTCGAAGGACGATCGGATGCTTATTCGCAAAAGAAAATAACATGCTTTGTTTTTCGAGTTTAAACTGCAATGTACCGGAAACTGACGAACTTTTGGTATGCTATTTTAAATGCCATCACTGCTTAGCACATGCGGAAAAGCTCCGGTCCGAGTCCGTTTGAAGTCTGCATGAGTGTCTCTTAAGCGTTTTTAGAACAAAAGAGATAAATTGTTGTTACTTACTGACATGCGCATTACTCAGGAAATGTCACTTTCTGACATGCGTACTACGCAGGAACTGGAGAAAGATATAATAAGTGATGATATATAAACACAGCTCGACTCGTGTGTAGTGGAAACGTGACCATCTAGCGTGTAGCAAGATCGAGGTTCAAATTCATTGATGGAATTGCTGTAGTCTATATTTTTAGAAGCGAGAAGACTCGATGGTGACTGAAACAAATTGGGTAAAGAGTTTTACAATAGAAGTCATAATGTCAGAAGGGATTTTCCTGCCTTTCCCCCATACGACACGCAAATGCAGCAGAATATTTATCCATAAATGTCCTCTCGAAAAGCACTGTCCATGGGTGGTCTGTTGTTATAAGTGAGAATCAGTGGAGATGTTAAAAGAAACATGTTGCTTCACAACACAAGGTTTTGGAGCAAGTTTAGAAAAATTAATAACACACTGAAAAAAAAAACCAAATAGATACATAAAAATTTCTGAATAAAATTATATTAAATAATTATAAAAGAAAATTGTTTTTATATCAGTTTTTTTTTTCCAATTTTATAAGATTTTTTTTTTTTTTTGAAAAATTCTTTCGATTGTAGATTAATTTAATGTCATAGTAAAACACAAGGTGCACAATATACGAGTAAAATACATACAATTATTTTGTAAGAAATTAATCTCATACTAAGAGAAAACATCAAGATTGAAAAAGTAATATGAACTATGATGATTAAAATTTGACTCAGATGCTAAAATTTGTAGCAGCAATAAAAACAGAATAAGGATTTGCCGAAGAATGTTCCGTCCCTTATTTAGTAACCAGATTAGGAAGCGGTAAACACTCCGCAAATTGCTCGTCAACCCGCCCTATTTCGTTATCTCTCGACAACAAATTCAATTGTCTGGCGAATCTACCATGCCTCACGCAATCAAAGTGGTGGCAAAACTCCGATGTTTAGGGCGCGTAATTATTAGCTGTTCGAAGACGGGGAATGTTCGTGAGAAATTTCGGGAATTCGAGGATTTCAAAATCTTTAAAAGCTGACGGGTAATCGATTGCGCAGGACTCGGAACTAACCAGAAAGTTAACCCTTTTGCCAGGAAGCTAAAGAACGCTAATATTTAAAAGATATATTTATTAACAGAAATAATACAAACTTTAGAAAATATTGAATATTTTAGAAATTATCTTGACGTAAAATGTTTTCATAAAATACTTCAATGTAACTATTAATTTTATCAATCTGATTTTTCATGATACCTCATTTTCTTTGTATGACCAGAACAACTCATCTATGGGCGATGAGGGTGAACATTGCTTCGATGGTGATTGTGATATAAAAAGTATAAAAAGCATGTAGCATCGATCACCGAACTACCTGGTGGGTGGTTTCGGGGTTTTCATACGACACTAAAATACTGATATTTATCCTAAAAATCCTCTGGAAAGCTCTATCGTCTCCTCCTTTCCCCATCGATGAGCTGTTTGCGGAATGCATAAGTCCGCTGATGTTATACACACAAAAATATGTGTGAAAATCCAGACAACTCCCCCAAGAAAACTGACTGTCGATGCGAGATGCTTACAGACACTTTAATATGGCTGTCGAATCTCCTCATCTCTGAAAGCAGTAACTGTAACGAATACCGCTAGAAAATTAGGAACTGAGCTCTCCTGCTTGGTAGTGTCACATTCTACCATTGGGATAGGCAATACCTTATTAACTGCAAATTGATATATCCTATCGTTAGGGTGGTCTGATGGATAATGACGGGATGGGTTAACTAATGAAATATTTAATCAGCCTTAACTTAATAAAAATAGAAGGGGAACATCTTAAGAAATGTAAAACAATTTACGTATAAATCGATATGCATTAAGCAGATATAATAACCGATAGGTGTTACAGTTCAGTATAAACCACTGATTACCACCATCATGGTTTCTTTAAATGGATGAGTTATTATAAGAGCTAAAACATCCTAAAAATAATTTTGAGAATCGTTCATTAGTTCCGTAATGAACCAATAACAGAATTAAACGATTAAATTCAGTAAATAATTCTAAACCTTAAGAAGCAATAAATAATTTGAAGTAAGAAAGGCGTGAATAAATGTTAGATTATTACAATATTTATCTAAATTGTATTATTCAATTTTTGAATCAGATATACTGTATGGTCATTCGTTCGCTACTTGACTGATTTACGAATCTTTTTGACTGTAAGATGCCTTAGAGTATGCTATTGAATTGATTTTAAATACAAAATTAAATAAGAATATTTGTTATTTTGGACCAGTAATTTTTCTGACTGTAAGATGAATGTCCTACATACTTAGTCTATGGTCTTTAGAAAGATATTATTTTGTATTATATTATATGGAAAACTAAAAATTATACAAAAACATTTCCCATTTTACGAAAGAAAATTAGCAATAACAACTATTTCTTAACTGTTTAAATTGTAACAAAACATTGTTTGATTTGTATTAAAAGTAAACAATTCCCATAAGTAATGTGAGAAAATTGTCTTGAATTCATTTTGATTTATGATACAATAAGCTGAACTAGAACTCTATTATTCTGAGTGTAGCTTAAATATCAAATAAATTTCTATGTTCTAGTGCAATTGATCTGAACGAAGAAATTTTATTTCTAATGGCCTTTGATAGTTATGTACCGAAGATAAATTTTTAGTTTGTTCTTTCTTTGTATATACAGTTCTTTTAAAGATAAAATCAGCATAAATTTCAGATAAATTCTTGTTAAAACTAATAAGAAATTTCTTACATAATTGAGTATCATAGTAATGTCACGTAATTTTGTTCCAGCTGGTGAATTTTACTTCAAGAATTCGAAAGTGGTTAATAATGGTTATGTCATTGCTTTAACCGGAGATAAAAGTCTTGTAATAACTTATGGATTCCTTTCTAAGGAAAAAATCAACTTTCTTTCTAAAAAAAAGTTCAACTTCTCATTCTAGAAAGTTCATTGACACTTCAATTCATTTTATGTTGCCATTTGGAAAGAATTGTTTGAAACACGTGGAATAGAATTTTTAATAGAAGTTTAGAAGGAATAGAAGTTTTACGTCTTGAAATTGGAGATTATGAAATTTATCATAGCTTCAGAAAGAATTGTCTTCTTTAATATTTTGGAAGGATTTAAAATTTTCAAATCTCAATGAAATGATATTTTTTAATATATTGACAAACAATTTCTGAAATTTTTCTTATTTCTTTTTAAAAATATTGTTTTGTCAAACGTCTATGAATGCCTTAAAAAATACGACCGGCAGCATTGTCTTCCAGGTGTAACTGTACCACATTTGAGCGTCATATGGGAGAAAACCCGGAAAACTCCCTCTTTGCACATTTTTCTTTTCTCAGTACCTCACTCCTGAACCTAGGGCTATGTAGCCCCCCCCTACGAATTAGAAAGGTGACTGTGGAACAACGGTGAGCTTCTTGCATACCCCAAAGAGCCCACCGACGGGTGAAGAGGGAGGGAGGTCCACAGTGATAGACATCTAGAGATAACTGCGCATTTCGTATGGAAGAAAAATGCAAAAAAACTCCCAGCAGGAATTCCGACTATAGGTGCGATACATATTGTCACAATCGCCCTCTAGTCTTCTCATTTCTGAAAGCAGGGAACTACAATCATGCCGCCTATTTAATTATGCTTTCATTCGTAAATCCAATTGCGATCTATGAAGTTCAGGTAATAGTAAATGTAAAAAATTCGAACGATTAAAAATTTATTCGGAAAAACCAGACAAAATTGTCTCGATAATTCAATGCCTGATTTACAAACAACTACAATGATTATTTTTTTTAAATAATGGAACAACGCTGTTTTGCACAATTTTTTAACTCCATAACTAAACATTAATAAAATATTGATTTTGAATAACCGCATATGCAACAAGAAATTTTCATAAATATTGACGGATTTTTAATTCATTGAATATCTTAAGTTAACTATGAGTTCAAAGACACAAGAAATCTCGATCAATGGCATGGTGAGAATATTTAGGTGAAGATAAAAAATCATCAATTTATTATTTTTTTTACAACTGTAACAACGATAAAATATTATTATAAAAATATTTATATTTCCAAATAATAATTCCAAAATCATTCAATCAATCTCAGAATTATGAAATTATTAAATAATGAGTTACATATATTTGTTTCTCAAAGTTTGTGTTTTTGTCTTGTACATAATACAATTGTCTTGTACAATTTACATCCAAGTTTCTCCAAAATTGCAGGAATACTATGCAAATACAAAGCCTGTTCAGAAAAGATCAAGTGAAAAAAATCAAGTGAAAAAATTCGAAATTGGATCAATATTCGTTAGAGATTATTTTAATTTAAGATAAATTAGCTTTTACGTCAAATTGGCTCCTTTTCGTGGTTGGTGTTATTTTTTTATGTTGTTGTATTGTCTGAGTTTTCGACCCCTTTTTCTGACAGGATATCTCCATCAGGAGAAGGTGTCGAACTAACTTCTTTTTGTTCTAAATTTGATAGCCATAGGGATCCTAACATGAGATAGAGTTGGTTCAACTTCACACCAAATTTTAATGTTAAATTTGCAATGACGCCTAAGAAAAGAAAGCTATTTAATCAGACTAGAATCGACTCTAAACAAAAATCAGCACTTAGACCTGAGACAAACAAGGAGCTATCAGAAAATCGGAATGAATCTAATAGGTGGAGAATTACCAATGCTAAAGTTGATGAAAGCGAAGACGATATCCTGAACAGAAATGAATCTAAATAAAAGGGTTAATAAGTTTTATTTTCTGAAGCCGTGCAATATCATGTTATATAATCCCCTGTAAAGTTTTTAAATAAATTCCCCTATCTGAACTAAGTAATCTCGTTTAGTTTAAATGTTAAATATCTGCAAGATTATCCCTAATACTAGATATCACAAGATTATTCTTTATCTTTGATATTCTTTACTCTTAAACAAAATTGATACTTTTTAGGATTTATGTCAATCCGTTTTAATAATAATTTTGTTCCTTTTACAGAAATAAGGCAATTTTTTAATAAAATATTTTTCTAGAAGTATTATTATTTATTTCTAAATTTATATCGCTTTTCTTCTTTTTATCTATATATTCCGATTTTAAATTTTGCAAGTGGAAAAACATTTCATTTTAAACATTATTCAAGTGAATATAAAATAATAATAAATAAATATATTGAATAAAATAAATGTTTTTTTTTCATCCGATATATTCTCATCTGTGAAAAAGTTAACTATTAATTTTTACACTTCAAAAATATGAACAGGTAAATAAATATGCTCTTTTTTTCTAATGCAACTGGCAAATACTTAGAGAGTCATCTTTAAGCCATAAGCAAGGGCTGCACTGACGTTACTCATTTAGCACTACCCAGGAGGCACATATAGCTTGAAAATATGCTAAGGACGCAAGTAGCATTACCCCCGTGACGCTCTACGATCATTACAGCAGTAAAAGCACAACAGTAAAACAACAGTAAAAACATAGTAGACTGTGACCTATGGTTTAAAGTGGATTCGAACCACTACAAACATCCATGGCACTGCCGGGACACGAACATGAAACCTGTGATACCGAGCGCCAGAGCGATAGCCATGCTCTAGAGTTCTGGAGCTCAATATCAAAGGTTTCAGGTTCGAGTTCCAGTGGTGCCATGGATGTTTGTAGTGCTTCGGAATCCACTTTAACCGGTAAGCAACGGTCTAATATGACTGTAGAGCGTTGAGCGTAGGGCTGACAACCCCACCCTTTAAAAAAATTGACTCGAAATCTGCCAGTAGGCAGACGGGCTTAGCCTACCATTTGGCTGTTGTGTCAATGAAGATGAAAAGAAAATAAACATATTATTATCATTACATTAACATTTAAAGTCAATATAAATATATAAAACTGGAAATGAACGATATAATTCAGAACGGAATTTTGAACTTGAGATAAAAATATTAAATGAAAAGCAATTATAATTGGAGACGATTATCATCAAATGTACAATTGTATAAATTTATACCAAGTATAAAAGAATGGATGTATAAATGTATTTCAATTTATACGCTCACAAACTATATTTTAATACATCTGTTAAATCTTAGAATAAGTGTTTTTCAATCTGCAAAAGTAAAATTTATTTATTAAACCATGCAATTCAAATTATGGAACCCTTCAATTTGATTTACGAAGATTGTCGGAAGAACTTAAATATTTTAATCGAATGAAGAAGAACAGCGCTTTTCGTTTATCTTTATTTTTACTCAAGCAATAAGAAAAAAACGACAGAGCAGGCATGTCGAATTTCAGATTTCGCAAATGTTTTTGACATGTAATTTAATTGAAAGAGGTATATAAGATTCACACCAGAAATTGAGTTTTCTTAAATTAAATGAGGGCAATTCTTTGACAAAAAACAAATTGCGTAATAGGTTTCGACCGAATTACTTCTAAAAGGAAAAAATTTAATTAGATATTTGCATAGTTTTACAGGAAAAGAATTTGATGATATTTTGATTATTTTAGTTTTGGTAAAAGCGGCACGGTGATTTTTAAAGTTTAATTATTTTTAATTAAATTTCAATGTTTTTCTTGGAAAATTGCAGAAACGCGGTTTACATTTAGAAAATTTGTGTTATTATTAATTCGTCATCTATACAGGAAAAATATGCATAAATTTATATATATGTATATTATTTATATATATGTTTAATCTATACATTTAAAATAGTTATCTGCACATTTAAAATATTGATTATGTAAAGAAGCACGAAATATGGAGAACATATAAAAGAGCACAAAAATATTTGAAGACAAAAAATATGAAGAAATATGAAAATAATTGGAGAAGAAAATATGAGGAAGATCGAAATTTAAAATGAAATTACTTTTCCCTCTTCGCTTGCTTAGTTATTATTTATTTTTTGTAGAGTATGGGTTAGGTTCGTTTTTATTCCTCTATATCTAGAACAATGCAGCGAAGGATGATGATAATAAAATAATGATTTCCGGGTGGACTTTTAAGTTATAACTGCTCCACATTTGAGTAACATGTGGGAGAAAATCAGAAAATCTTCCTCCAGGCATTCTGCTTGTCAATGAGAGAAGTTTCACACATACTGTCCCAATCGCTATCCTGATTGGAACAGATGTGACCAGGACGGTTTAGCGTAATCGAACCTAAACCCTCGTGCACGTAGGTTGAGCATCTTACCCTTAGGTCAGGAGTGAGCAAACCGTCTCAATTGATTGAACCATTAAGCAAAATAAATGATTTTACAAACTTTTTCAAAAACTTATATACTGTTATAGAAATGAGCTAGAAGGAAAAAAATATATATTATGAGATTAAAAATGAAATCCAATGAAAAATATCACATTAAGTTATAACAAGTCCAATTATTCATGGTCGAACGCAGTAAAAGATGATTTTCTACAAAGTAAGATCGAAAACCGCAGAAGTGAACCAATCAAAAGCCTGATGGTATTCCCATCAGGTTTGCAATTGTCTGGCAGTCATTACATAAATATCAAGATGACGAGGAATTTTAATATCTGGTGAAAAATTATTTCCAGGTCTCAGATTCAAATTCGCTGGTGGCATTCATTGTAACTAATGTTATTTTGTGTGCGTAGTAAAGATGAAGTACCACCAAATAATAAAATCTCATCGTAGAAGACTAACCAATCGAAAAGTTTATCTTCTGCACATTCAGACTTGCGATTGTCAGGCAATCTGTTAATTGAAATTTTAATATCTGATGGAAATTCACTTCGACCTTATAAAGACATCAGATTCGAATTCTCTAGTGGGATTCGTTGTGGTTAATGCTTTCAGAAACGAGAATGTCTCATAATTGAAATTTATATATGAATTTCAATTTTTCTTTTTTTTTACTTCTTCGTCTTCATTGGCACAACAATCCCACGGTGGGCCAAGGCCATCTGCCTACTAGCAGATTTCTAGACAGTGCATTTTTTTTCTTTTTACGGAGTAGGGTTGTCAGTTGTTTACGCCCAACGCTCTATAGTCATATTAAACTGAGGCCTACTGTTTAAAGTGGATCTCGAACCACTACAATCATACATGGCACAGCCAAGGCTCGAACCAGAAACATGTGGCACCGAACGCCAGAGCGCTACTGCTTTATTACAGTGAATTTTAAAATGAATAAACGGTCTAGCTATTTTTTTTTCTTGCATGCAAAATCATTAAAAGATTTAAACATCGTTTAAAATAAATAATGTTATTCTGCTCAAATTCAATATATAAATTTATATAAAAATAGAATTAAAAATTTGATTTATAATAAACATTTTATGGAATTCTTTGATTTCAAAATTTGAGGATGTCTACTGTTATTTATTTTCAAATTTACAAAGTGAAATAAATCCCATTTCTTAACTATTTTACAGAGTTTTTGCATTTGTAATTTAACTGAAATTGTCAGATTCCTAAAATATTTATTCAGTAAAATTTATAAACCTGAAGATATACATAAAAACCAAAATAATCTTATACCCTGGATTAAAAGTAGCGCAAAAAAAAAAGAAAAGAATAACCTTTTGAATAAACTTAAGATCTAAAATCTCGTGCCAGCCAGCGATAAATCTCGAGGAAGAATCTGTGCTTGCTTATTCGTTTACATCTAGAGTGTTTTACTTAAGATAACTTCTGTTAAAAATGAAGAAGCATATTTTTTAAGGGCTTTGAGTATTCCTTTTGCAATTTGTTCAGGGTTTTTTTTGTGTGTGTGCGTCCCACAGGAATTCTGCTCAGAAAAGTCATTGCGAAATACTTGCTCCAAGAATGAAGCAAGCTGTGTGTCTCTTTTTGAAGGCATTATTTTCCTCGCTCCATTTATTTTGCAGATGTGTAAGGAAACTAAGCATAAGGTTTGTTTATTTGATTTTTAGTGCAGAATTACTTCGGAATATCTTTTTTGGTTTTGATAGTAAATATAGTTAGGAGTGTTTCACTAATGAACTAAACTA
Source organism: Caerostris extrusa (assembly GCA_021605095.1). NCBI lineage: Eukaryota > Metazoa > Arthropoda > Arachnida > Araneae > Araneidae > Caerostris > Caerostris extrusa. The sequence goes on along the minus strand of BPLR01012744.1, from coordinate 69,856 downwards.
TTTTAGTTTATGATAAAAATGTAGTGATATTTTTTTTCAAAATTATGATGATGCAGTAGTAGGGGATTTTTCTTCAACTAATGGATAACTCCACGCGATTTATGAATTAATGTCTATTTCCTACATTAGTAAGGGGTTCTCACAATATGGGGAACATCCCTCAAAGAATGAAGTCTTCTGACAGATAAAAATTATAAATCGCTTTAAGAAACTGAAAAATAAATAAATAAATTGCAGAACTATTTGATCAACACAAATCATCAATAAATTAATTTTTAAAGGATCACTATTTTCAAAATTATTATATCAATAGTATATATGCTAATAGATACAAAATAATTACTGTATATAAAATAAATATATTTCAAAAGAAGCTTATATATATATTATACAACAAAATTTAAGTTTCCCACATTGCTAATTAACAAGAACCTAGCAATTGACAAGAAATAGTTTGAGCATGATACTACTCGTAAGCAAATTATTTATCGTAATCACTCAACCGATCATTCTCTTAATGACCATATTATTTGAAACAGTCATGAAATTCATATCACTGGACTCAAGTTTTGCAGTTTAAACAGGCTACACTGACAAATACTTTTTCTTCAATCCTACTCCTTACCGAATCTTAACGGATGGTTTTTTTTGTCTACTCTGTGTTATCGGGTTATGCATAGTTAGATATGTTTTGACTTGTATGAAATCATCTTAAAATATCCTGCATATTCTTTGATATAGTTATCCACATGATGTTATAATTACTTACTTTTCAGTTTTTATAAGTATTCTTTTTTTTTCTTTTTTTTTTTTTTTTTGCTTTACTAATTTATTTCAAGTTTTATGGATTTCTTGGACAACATGTTTCAGGCTCTGTTTTTGTATCTTTTGTATAAATTTTTGCGCTTTTCATTGCGCAATGCAATTTCCTCCTTTCAAAATTTCGTTATATGTATTTGTTTAAAGATTTTCAAATTCCTGGCAGCTGCCTATGGGTATTTTGAATCTTGAACAATTTCTTCCTTTTTCTTTTTTTCGTCTGAGAAGTCTGAATGTGAGGCAGTTCAACGTTTTTGTAATGCTTATTATGATTTTGTTATACAATTTGTATGTAACGAATTCTTTATACCGGGTGTTCACATGAAAAGTCCTTATTTCAAATTTTAATTGTACGGAAACTATGAGTCCTAGTGATTTGCTGTTTGTGTTATCATGAATATAAATGCAAATAATTTATTTTCTATTTTTTTGATCCTGAATAGGATCATAATAGCAAAGATTTTACTTTTTATAGCAAAGATTTTTTATTTTTTGCGATCCGGATTTATGCAAAAGTAAACTTTTACAAAAAAAAAACCTTAATTTGTTGTGTTTTTATTCATAATACCTCAAACCGCATATCTCTAGGCCTAATAGTTTCCGTATAATTAACATTTGAAATCAGGAAGTTTTCATGTGGACACAGTAATTATCCTCCCTGAAGGCACCAAGCTCCATTTAAAAGAGTCCTAAAGAAAATGAAATAACAATAATAAATGAAAATAAATAATAATGAAATAAGAAAATGAATAATAAATAAATAAATGAAATAATAGAAAATGATAAGCAACCTAAAGAAAATGAAAATATCATTACGAATTAAAAATATTCAGAAAAAATCAGTACACTAAAACTAAAGTTATTTCAGCAATATATGAAAACATCTCATAAAAAATAAATTCAAAAATATACACATGGATAATTTTTTAAATCCATAGTAGGCCTACTAATAGTAAAAATACTTAAAACATTTATAGTAAAAATATCTTTTATATATTCATTCGTCTTTAGTTAGAGTGCAAACCGTTTGGTAAAATGCGATCGATTACCCTACAGCTTTTCAGGAATTTTGAAATCCTTGAATTCCCAAAATTTCTCACGACTTCCTCCGTATTCGAACAACTAATAATTACTGCCTTAAACATCGGAGTTTTCCGCCGTTTTTGATTGCGGAGAGACATGGTAGATTCGCAGACAATTGAATTTGTTGCCGAGAGATAACGAAATAAGGCGGGGTGACGAGCCATTTGCGGAGTGTTTACCGCTTCTTAATCTGGTTACTAAATAAAGGGACGGAAGATTCTTCTGTAAAGCCTTTATTGTTGTTTTACTGCTGGAATGACTTTCTACATCCGAGTCGAATTTTAAAGATCATAGTTCACATTGCTTTTAATTTCAATCTTGGTGTTTTCTCTTAACAACAAATTCCTTTTTTTTTTAATATAACTTTATTTTATACTGTCATCGAGTACTTTTATGTAAACTTTAAATAAAATTTCATACATAAAATCTATTAAATTTCATTCATTATAAAAACATTCATATAAAAATTATATTTTGTTATGTAATTCATCAGTGATCCTCATTTTATTGCGGCCTGACGGCCAATTGGTTAGCGTTCTGGCCTTTGGTACCACAGACTCCAGGTTCAAAACCTGACTGGTAGCATAGATGTTTGTGAGTGGTTCGGAATCCACTTTAAACTGTAGGTCCCGGTCTGTTTAGCCCTCGTAGGCACAAAGGTGGCCGTAGAGCGACAAATCAAACAAAGTCCCATTTTACTTTATATACCCCTCCCAAAAGTTTCCATCTGAGATGTCTTTTGGAGCAAGAAATTCCTCAATTGTATGTCATATAGGAGACAACTTGGAAAACACCCAGCGGATAGCCTGATCGTTGAACATACGTTGTTACAATCGTCACAGGATCTCATTGTTATTGAAGGTAGTGATAGCAAACGGAAGTCACCAGCAGATTAGTGCCTTAGTCTTCTTGTGTTGCTCACTTATTTACTGGGCCATGATTTATACTAATGATACTATTTTATTTATATGTTTCTCTTTACTATGAATATCAGGAGAATTATCACCGGTTTTTATTCCTACGATGTGCTACGGTTATTAATGTTTTTAACTTTCACGGAATAATGTCCACTTTAAAATATTTCAATCATTTTCTTAGTACAATATGTAATAGGCGAACAATTACGAAACAAAAGCATCATTTACAATATATATATCTATTCAATTTAACACTTTAAACTTTAAAAGAATTTTAGATCTATCATTTCACTAAAAGTATGCAATTAATTGTGTCACTGAAAAAAAAATATTGCAACATAGTTTAATTTTTTCCGCTTCTTGGACATTGTTGGGTGCCAGAGAGCTCACTGGTGGCATTTATTGCAGTCACTGTTTTCAGATACGAGGAGTTTATATGGCATTTGTTCTAATAGGAGTAAAACGTGTCTCATTAACAGTCAAGTCGACTGGAGTTAATTTTACTTCCACATGATCCACAAATGCAGAGAAATTACTATGTAAAAGATTACGATTCAATTTTTAAAAATTAATTTTTTAATTGTTTACTTATTTTTTTTTTTTTTCATTATCTTTTACTTATTTGTAATTACTTTTTACTTATTTTTAATTTTTTAATGAAATACCTTATAACAGTTGGAGTAAATAAATTTATAACACTATTTTGATATATAACTATACTAACTATATATGATTATAACACTATTTGTAATACTATTTTGATTAAAATCCTTTAATTATTGAAATTGATGCTAATACCATGATCTTTGAGAATAAATATAAGGATAATTAAAAAGAAATCGATACACATAATGCTTTTCGAATTGCCCCTTTTGATCTTGGCTAATGCAAATAATCTTACCTGTTCGCGCCTACTCGCAAGGGATACCCTTAGCGGTGAAAAAAAGTGTATGTGTACACATGCACCTGCGTGCGCATTAGTCCGAGTCTGTGTAGTGTCAAAGCGGCAAGAGTAAACAGCACGGCTGCGAGTGGCTGTGACTGTTAATTAATAAAGTGCTGTGAAGTTTTCCTTGTGGATACTTATTGTGTTAGTGCGTGAGTGTGATTAAATATACAGTCCGCTTGTGTAAGAGAACATGTGTGAGTGCTATTGACGAGAACATTACCAAATACTAAATCGTGCATTAGATTACTTTAATATCATGTATCAAATTTTTATTTACTTTTATTATTTTACATTGAATACTTTATATATATATATATATATATATATATATATATATATATATATATATATATATATATATATATATATATATATATATATATATATGTAGATTTGATCGCTTGCAATGGACTCATCCCAGCCGAAACCCCAATTTATGTAGGGTTACACCGATTTCAACTGATGCATTCCGGCCGAACCTACAGTTTTGTTACACTTCTCCTCCAGTCTAAACAAAGCTGAACTTTTGAAGTGGGTGTCTGGGGGTGTTTGACATGCAAAACGCAGTAACGGGACGTTACTTTAAATGAAGCTATTTATTGCTATGATATTTTACAATGATATTTACATTAACAATTAATTAAAGGGACAACACCGTCCATTCTCTCGCTGCTTCACGCAGCCTCCCATCCGAGTTCCTGCCAGCGTTTCTTCCGTGTCCTTCTGCGGGGTTTTCCTCTCTCACCCACAGGGACCCGCTCCCCTTTCGTGGGGTCAGAGTTGAATACACCCCCACATTGTAAACAGCTCTGTCAAAAGACATGCGGCCGTAGGGTGTCGCTATCTGGTGATTACCAGACAAATAAATCCCATATATATATATATATATATATATATATATATATAAATGGCTCAATGATAGTGCACAGCCAGCTAGAATCTGGGAGAGGGGAGGGCTCAAATTCGAATGTGAGAGAATGATACTCATTGATTTTAAAATCGCGAGGAGATTCGAAGGGCGATTATGGCAACATATGCAAAACGTCTCGCATCGATAGAAAGTCTATCTGGTAAGTATTTCCGAATCAATAAATCATATCTTTTTTACTTACATGAATTTTTGATTGCTATCACTTAATCACAAAAAAGAAAACACCTAACTAAATTCTTCCAGAAGTGCTTTCTAATAAAACATCACAATTCGGCACCCTTTTAACTTCTCCAAAAGTAAGACTTGTTCGAAATTGCAGAAATCTGGGTCAAAAAGTTTCGTCGCTTTGAAAAAAAACTGTCAATAGGATGTTTTCATGTTTTCGCATCTCAATTTTTGCAGCACTCCTTTTCTCTGATGACCTTCAAATATACTTAAATCTTTTCCGAGCTTTTAAAGTGGAGGAGACATTTTCATTTCGATCCCATTTACTTTTAACGTTTTCTTTTTTTGCACTTTCCAATTTACTCATTCGTTCTTTTTCATTTCAAAAACGTGTCATGGAGGGTTGCCAAATAGCATTCCACCCACAAGTGGTGGCTTCACATGGATCGATTAAATATATGATCTTCCTTAATGTAAGGATGCTTAATTAAAGAAACCCTGATTAATCAAACTGTCAGTTATTTACGTTCAGAACACATAACAGATTCATTATTATGATATTCATATACCTTTGGGGAATTTTTATGAAATTATTGAAATTTGATCTTGAAATTATATTTAATCAAGGGTAAGATAATAAAACTTTAAAAAAATATGTGTAAAATATAAATGATATAATTTAGAAAAAAAATATTTGTATATGATGTTATGTTACAGTTTATGAAATTATTGGCATTTGATCTTGAAATTACATTTAATGACGGCTAATGTAATAAAACTTTAAAAAATATATGTAAAATATGAATAATGTAATTGAGAAAAAATATTTGCATAAAAAGCTAGGTAAAAACATTGAAAATTAAATATTTTGCAAAACATAATAACTCAAACAATATAGGTATACATTCCTAATTTGTGAATTGAATAATAATTGTCACATCTCTTTCTAGGATATAGATCATTTTTGATAACTTAGTCATTTAGAAAGTTACAATACTAAACGTATTTAAATGTCCTGATATTTCCAAAATTTAAATGTAATTAAATAGATACGCCATATAAGACTGCTTGATGGCCGAGTTACTAGCTGTCTGGATCTCGGTGTCACAAGCCTCTGTTCGAATCCCGGCGGTGCCATGGGTGTTTGTAGTGGTTCGGAATCAGCCTTAAATCGTAGATCCCGATCTAATATGTGTTAGATCCCGATCTATATGTGTTAGGCGTAGGGCTGAAAACCCTACCCGGTAAAAATAAAAACATATCCTGTTTCGGAATCTGCCAGTCGATCTGACCAGCCATGGTCCAACATGGACTGTAGTGACAAGCAGTTAGTTATACACCATGTAAATAACGACATGTTTTACCTGTCCTTCAAAGCATAGTCTATATCGCAAAATTTGAAGAATTTTCAATGATTTTTTTAAAGGATGTTTTGCGACAAATTAAATGGCAAAAAAAAAAAAAAAAAAAAAAAAGTTTCGAGAAAAAAGAAAAACAACTTAGAATTTACAATGTCTCCTATAAAATAACGTAACTACAAAATTATAATCCTTTCAATTATATGCACAAACTTTTAGTAATCTAAAATAATCACATTTAATCTATGAGATCTTAAATTTTCCTTACAGTAGTTTAAATTTAATTTATAACGTGAATGTAACGTATAACCAGAATGGAAATGTAATCGATAAAATTTTATTGAATATTTTCAAATAAAAAAGTTATTTTATCATTAGAATTAAAATTTTCCAATGGGATATATATAATTAAAGAAATTTAATGATAAATTAAATTTTATTGCGTATAATACAGGAATAAGTATAGAAATTAATATCCCTAAAATGTAACAATAAAATTCAAAATATTTTTCACAAAATTTTAAAATTCTCTTGATTTATGGTTTTCACCATCTTTGCAGTCTAAACTAGATTGTTTAGACTAGAATCAATAAATGAGATTGTTTAGACTGGAATCAATAAACTAGATTGTATAGACTGGAATCAATTTTTAGACTGGAATCAATAAATTAGATTGTTTAGACTGGAATCAATAAACTAGATTGTTTAGACTGGAATCAATAAACTAGATTGTTTAGACTAGAATCAATAAACTAGATTGTTTAGACTAGAATCAATAAACTAGATTGTTTAGACTAGAATCAATAAACTAGATTGTTTAGACTAGAATCAATAAACTAGATTGTTTAGACTAGAATCAATAAACTAGATTGTTTAGACTAGAATCAATAAACTAATTGTTTAGACTGGAATAAACTAGATTGTTTAGACTAGAATCAATAAACTAGATTGTTTAAACTAGAATCAATAAACTAGATTGTTTAGACAGGAATCAATAAACAAGATTGTATAGACTGGAATCAATAAACTAGATTGTTTAGACTGGAATCAATAAATTAGATTGTTTAGACTGGAATCAATAAACTAGATTGTTTAGACTAGAATCAATAAACTAGATTGTTTAGACTAGAATCAATAAACTAGATTGTTTAGACTAGAATCAATAAACTAGATTGTTTAGATTAGAATCAATAAACTAGATTGTTTAGACTAGAATCAATAAACTAGATTGTTTAGACTAGAATCAATAAGCTAGATTGTTTAGACTAGAATCAATAAGCTAGATTGTTTAGACTAGAATCAATAAACTAGATTGTTTAGACTAGAATCAATAAGCTAGATTGTTTAGACTAGAATTAATAAACTAGATTGTTTAGACTAGAATCAATAAACTAGATTGTTTAGACTAGAATCAATAAGCTAGATTGTTTAGACTAGAATCAATAAACTAGATTGCTAGAGACTCTAAGTATTTTTCTACGTTTCTTAAAAGCAGTGGTAGAGTTAACTTACAGAAACTCACATTCGAAGTTTGTCTAACTATTCAAATACTTTACTGTTAAATGTCCAGCATTTTTGGATGTTTAATCCTTTCAAAACCTTAACTCAAATTTAGGATAAAATCATTTGCTCAATTTCATTCTTTTGAAGCCACATAACATCTCTTTAGGCTATATGATGCTATTAAACCTTCCAATAGCATTTTCTGTTTTACCCTATTCAAAAGTTGTTTTTAAAATTACTTTTTTTTTATATACACTGGTTGAATTACATTTAATATGCTATTTTTTAAGCCATCATATTTATTTTTCTATGATGACTTGTAAGCCAGAGGCTTTTGAAAGTAGCATAAGCCTTTTATCCCAACAGGGCATTGTTTGTGCATTGGCCATTTCGATTTTACACAGTCACATTAATGTGACCACCTGTCAAAAGCCAGAATATACACTCTTGTATATCCTGGCTTTAAGTGGAATGTGGTATTAAGTGGAATTCTTTCTATACATTCCACTGCAATGTGCTGCCACCTGCCTTTTATGATTGGTTAATTCAGGTTGACGTCGAAAGTGGGTGGTGGTCACATTAATGTGACTGGACTGTGTATTTTGTTTCTTGCACATTGAACAACAAGCTACTTACAGGTAAAAAACGAGAGGAAATTGGAAATAATTATTACCTGAAACGGACAAAATATCGCAGAAGCATTGCTTGTCTATTGCAGAAACCATGGGAAGAGACAAATTTGTGCAATAGCTGTAAGGGACTGGACACGCAAATTTGAGAAAACGTATTCCACAGGCGAGAGATCTCGTCCTAAACTAAATTCCGCTGCTGTCGAAACTGTTGCAGAAGTCCATGATATGATAGCGGAGTTCATCGTGCAAGTTCACGCTGTGTTACCACGTGTTTAGTTGCCAATTTTTACGGAAAATATTACGCGCTTTGTTCTCTACATGTAATGCCCGAATGGCCGAGTGGCTAGCGCTCTGACGCTCGGTACCACAGTTTCTGGTTCGAATACTGGCGGTGCCGGGGATGTTTGTAGTAGTTCGGAATCCACTTTAAACCGTAGGTCCCGGTCTAATAGGAGCGTTGAGCGTTGGGGGGCATTATTACTCCGCGCCTTTGGCTTATCTTCTAGGTTACACGCGCCCCCTGGGTAATGCAAGGTGAGTAACTGCTGTGCAGGGCTTGCCTTAAGGCATCCAAGATAACTGTCTAACTGTTTGCCAGCTGCATTAAAAAAAGTTCTCTACATGTTTCCGTATCTGTTCCAGCGTGCCCAGATTTGCAAGCGGGTGATAACCAACCACACTAGATTTCGCAATTGAATTCTTCATCAGGTATACGATGATAACAGCTGGCCTTGAAGCATTCTGTGGACGGACGAGGTCCATTTCTCATTGGCTGGTAACATTATTTCTGAATACTGTGTGCACTCGGCAGAGAATCATCCTCTTGATAAGGTTGCAAGCATCCTGGACAAATTGGGGCAGGATATTTTTTCTAAACTAGCTGTTTTGAACCAGATCGGAACGGCGTGATTGTAGTGGATTCCCTCCCGTGTGGGCATCTATGGAAATGAAATTGCTGATCTTCTCGCTAGAAGGTTACGAACTTCCCAAAGCTTCTTCTTCAATCTCCTAGCTTCAGAGGTTCATTCCATAACTTTAGCCAGAGTGAATACCGCTTGGAGGTCGCCACCCATTCATGCATGGTACGCCGCTAAATAGCCTGGTATGTCCTTGCAGTGCTCCTGCCCTAGACCTGCTCAAACGGCTTTAGATAGACTAAGCACTGGCCACACTAAGAGTTTGTCCTACAAAGGAGACGAGACTGTTCACTGTCTGTAGGTCACTGTTCGACCATCGCGTCTCCCCCTCATCTCATCGATTGTATTGGTGCCTCTGTGAGGCAACTGTTGAATGAGGGAGGACCGTTTACGATCTATTGATGCAGCATGATCTACTGGACTCGACTGTGACTGTATGGAGCTTTATAGCAATGACCCTCATCTTGGGGTCCTAGTTTTTTCAAAAGATTAGTACCGAATGTCTACAAACGTGTATAGTAATGAGTGCTCGTTATCTAAAATGTTGACTAATTGCGTAATTCCTGATTTGCAACAGCGAAATGCTTTATGCGAATGGCGTTCCTTTAAAACGTTACATAACACAACACTTTGGTGTTATCTAATGAGTCACATCATTATACTAACTACATGAATTTCATGTAATATTTAATAATATTCGAACCGCATTAATTGAAAACGTTCAATCATTAAAACTAACTTTAATCATTAATTTTTATTTTTATTATACAGTTAATATTATTAAAATATTCCTTAATAACAATCAAGGAATATTTTTAAATAAACAAATTTGTAAAAATTATATAAAAAAAAAAAAAAAATTTGAAGAATAAAAAAATTTGTATATTTTAAAATATTTTTTGTTCTAATATGTTTCTTTACTTTGGTTTTTCATCCTTTAAATATAAGGATAAATTTCTAAAGGGACCATTATGTAATTGAATCTAATTTTTTTTTCTTGGATTGTAGAAGTTCAAATAATATCTTTCGCGACATGTTCATGAGGATTTGTGTCTCGTTTGAGCGTTGTATTGGAAAATTGAGACATAATTGTTGTCTGCAATAGGATAAACAGGAAGATATTGCTACTAAAACATTTTGTTATCATCCTCACCATCGAATGGAATCTTTTTTTTTTTTTTTAATCAAGACTGCAGTTCATGCCATAAATCAGCTAAAATCGAATCTTCGTTTTTATATGTGCTGATTAGGGGTCTGAATGGTCGAGTGGCTTGCCAGCTGCATTATAACAAAAAAAATACATATGTATTAATTAGCATTCATTACTGGGCCATGGGATACATATTTTTTCCAAATAAAACTTAACGATCTTCATAAATATGTCTAAATAAACTCAATAATCAATTTTAATATCGTTAAAATATGCTAGGCCCAAAGGGCCTAGTGACTAGCGCTCTGGTGCTCGATGACACAGGTTTCGGGTTCGAGTTCCGGCGGTGCCATGGATGTTTGTAGTGGTTCGAAATCCACTTTAAACCGTACATCCCGGTCTAATTTAACTGTTGGGCGTAGGGCTGACAATCAATCCCATAAAAAGAAAACATATTTTGTCTCGAAATTTGCCAGTAGGCAGACCACCAGCCTTGGCCCACCATGGAGCTGTTGTGCCATTCATGATGACGATGATAAAATTATGCTACTTATGTATTTCACGAATAGATCTTATTTAATTTAGAATAAAATTTAGAAAACCTTTATAATAAAAAATAGTTTTATATATGAAAAATCTAGTGTTATTGTAAATAAAAGACAAAAGAAAATATTTTTAAACATTAAATAATTATTTTTTAAATTTCAAGATAATAGTAATAAGAATAATAATACATATGTGCAGTTCGAAATGTCATTCGAAATTGACTTTTTTGTTCAAGTTTTGATGTGGAAAATGTGAACCGATTTTTCTTCCTTTTCTTCTGTTCTTCGAATTGAAATGACAGATGGAGAAATACCCCTGGAAAAAAGAAGAAATCTATTATTTGCGTGTGAGTTCGAGACCCACGCTCTTCGATCACGAGGCAAGCCCTGCAGCGCGCATGATTTCTTTGCAAATAAGATTTTCAAAAGGAATTACAAAAGCATTGTTATTCCAACTGTTAAGTCGTAAGGTTTGCGAAAACGTTACGTTCTGCGCAATAAGCTGTAATGTGTTTTCAAGGTTATGTATTATTTCACTGAAGATTTAGTATTTAGATATTAGTTATGTAATCTATTTCATTTTAGTTATGTAAGATTAAATAAGAAAATGTAAAGAAAGAAAATATTTCAATAAATTTTTTTAAAAGTCACTATTTGAAGGTTAAGATATGATATATATAAAGAGATAATTTTCAATTAAAAATAATACGCTTTTACTATTTATACATAAGACATTAAATAGTTCATGATTTATTTCAAATAAGATCAGATTATTTAATATTTAATGAATTTATTTATTTATTTAATTTGCCCGACTCATGGCTCAGTGGCAAATCGCTTCGCTGGTGAGTATTATGGATGTTCAATTGCTGCTGCTAAGGTTCAATTCGCTGGCGGCTTTGTTGTAGACACTGTTTCAAAAAACGAAGAGTCTCGTGGGTGTTTGTGATGTTCAGCCTCTTGTTGAAAATCGCATGTTCCTGGGGAGAGGACTACCTGAATTGGAGTTTTCCGAGTTTCCTCCGTACAATACGCAAATTTGAGGTAGTTCCCCCTAAAAGTCTTCTCGTAATTCACTTCCCTTCTTCAGCTTCACGGAAACCTCTTCAGCGTCAGACCTCCACCTACAGGTGCTCCATCATAACAGCAGCTGCTCCTCCTACTATGAGACCACACGGGTTCTTGGATTTCATCTAGATGTTGCCGTCTACCCAGTGGGATAAGAAAAAAAAAAATTATTTATTTTATTAATATTTAATGATACAGATTAATTACAAAATATGCTAACATTCTGCATCAAATTTTGTTAATGTTTTTTTAATATGTAATTACATATTTAATAAAAAATTTCTGCGTTTTAATCCTTTTCAGTCCACTGTCTATGTTACTCATGTGCTTTTATCAGGCACGCCACTCATGTTTTGATTGTTAAAGAGCGCTATTCAGTTTTAACAAACAGATACGTTTGCCACTTTTGTAAATTTATCTACATATCATTTTTAATTACACAGTCCAGTTCCATTAATGTGACCACCACCTACTTTCGACTTCTAGGAAATATCCCATCACAACAGGCAGGTAACAGCACATTGCAGTGGAATGTATATAAAGAATTCCACTTAAATACCACTTAACATTCCACACTCCGCTTAAAGCTAGAATATACACTGAAGTGACAAAAGTCATGGGATACCTCTTAATATCGTGTCGGCCCTTTTCGCCCGGCGAAGTGCAGCAACTCGACGTAGCATAGACTCAACAAGTCGTTGGAAGTCTTCTGCAGGAATATTGAGCCATGCTGTCTCGATAGACGTCCATAATTGCGAAAGCGTTGATGGTGCAGGATTTTGGGCACGAACAGACCTCTCGATGATGTCCCATTCGATGGGAATGTCGGGCGATCTGGTGGGCCAGATCATTCGTTGGAATTGTCCAGAATGTTCTTCAAACCAATCGCGAACAGTTGTGGCCCGGTGACATGGCGCATTGTCATCCATAAAAATCCCATCGTTGTTTGGGTACATGAAGTCCATGAATGGCTGCAAGTGATCTCCAAGTAGCTGAACATAAGCATTTCCAGTTGTTCGGTCCAGTCGCAAGAGGATAAGTCCATACCATGAAAAAACAGCCCACACCATTACGGAGCCTCCACCAGCTTGAACAGTGCCTTGCTGACAATGGCTATGAACCCTACCATCAGCTCTTACCAACTGAAATCGTGACTCAACCAGGCCACGGTTTTTTCCATTCATCTAGGGACCAACCGATATGCTCACGTGCCCAAGAGTCGCTGCAAGCGATGTCGTTCTGTCAGTAAAGGCACTCTAGTCGGTCTTCTGCTGGAATAGCCCAAGAAAGCCAAATTTCTCCGCACAGTTCTAACAGACAAGTCCCTTGTACGTCCCACATTGATTTCTGCGGTTATTTGACGCAGTGTTGCTTGTCTGTTTAGAATTTACAAGACGTCGCCGGTCTCGGTCGTTAAGTGCTCGACCACTGCGCTGTCCATGGTGAGATGCTATCCTGAAATTTCATACTCTCGGCACACTCTTGAAACAGTGGATCTGGGAATGTTGAATTCCCTAACGATTTCCGAAATGACATGACCCATGCGCCTAGCTCCAACTAACATTCCGCGTTCAAAGTCTGTTAATTCCCGTCGTGCGGTCATCATCACGTCAAAACCTCTTCACATGAATAACTTGAACAAAATGAAAGCACTGCGCATTTATACCTGTTCTACGAGATGCTACTGCCATCTGAAAATTTGCATATTGCTATCCCATGACTTTTGTCACTTAAAAATAGTGTATAATCTGGCTTTTGACAGGTGGTCACATTAATGTGACTGAACTGTTTTTACTTAGTACAATTTATTTCTCCGATTCCATGCTTGTAAGTTTTTCTAAAATAGATTTCTTTTAAAGTATACTAAATTTTTAAAAAGCTACTTCTATTCGAAATGCGATGTTCAGTATCATTTATCATTCCAATTCCATTCCTATAAGTTTATCTACAAGAGGATTCTACATTTTTTAGATGCAAATGTCCTCAAATTAAAAAAAATCAATTAAAATGTGATGCTCAGTGTATAATAGCAGAATAATTAATTATTTGATAAAAAAAAAAGGACGGGAAAACTTCAATGGCTTTTTTTTTCTTTAGCACTTGGAAGATTCTGAAGATTCTATTCAAAAGTAAAAAAAAAAAAGAAAAGAAAACTAAGGTAAGAAAGGAAATACTTCGAAAATTACTTGCCCTGCAACTAAATAGCAGAGTCCTAAAACGTTTTACATCACGGTAAAAAACTAAAATATTTCGAAGTATACATTTTTAAGTATAATCTCTTTGACGACAAGTCGAAAGCTTTATTTTTTATCTGCTTTTTATCCTTGTAAAATGCCATATCGTATAAAAATATATATCATATAATTGCAACGATTTTGTTTTTTTCATTAAATATTAAAAGCAATATTAAACGATTAAAAATTGTTATCGAATGTTTTTATTTCATTTAATTTTGTTTTTATGGTAACTAAATGTGTGTTGCTACAAAAATTTTTTTTAATGATTAAAAAATATTTTTTAATTATTACTTTAGAAACAAAAAAAAAAAAAAAAAACGTAGTATCATTTTATTTTAACATTAATTTATGTTTAGTAACAGATTATATTACAACTTGAATGTAAAAGCCACGTGGCACTTCCTATTCTACACCAGAAAGAACAAAATAAAAGCAACAATTAACGAGGAATTTTAATTTTTTTTGTTGTCGTAGCTATCTAAACGTCTCTAATTATGCAGTTCCATTGGCGAATTGTGGTGCAACACCAGAGTTCATATTCCAATATCAATTTCATAAAAAAAAAACCTGTCTACTTTGAAACGAAATAAATTAGATAACAAGAACTGAATTTTAATCATGCTTACAAATTAACGTTCTTTATTATTAAAAATAAAAATGACAGCATATAAAATGTAATGTTATATACACATTATCGACTGTCTAGTTAAATATATGTATACAAAACGCAAAATTAATTAATAGTATGAATGCGATAGTTGCCGTGATAATGATGTCAGACGACACCTTACATTATTAAATCGATTCACGAGGATTGATATCTATGCATTTGATAACCACTGAACTAAGCATTAATAAATGAATATCCAATGCTTAGCATAACTGGCGTTGTCAAATTTCAATATCACGAGATCTCTGACAATATTATAACTATTTACATGCTAACTATTAATAAATGAATATTTAATATGGATACACTAACTAGCATTATGAAATGTAGATAATGTTATCAAAAGATCACTGACAATGAACGTTACAATAATTAACTTACTAAATGAATATTAAATACATTATATCGATCCACAGAGATCGGTATTAACAGCTTTGACGACGACTATGCTAATTGTTATTAGAGAAATATTAAATATGGACCCCTAACAATGTATAACAATCGCCTTCTCGACTACTGAGTTAAACGTTATTAAATTATTATCAAAGACAAAAAAAAATAATTTTTAATTAAGTTATTAGCAGTTACAGTCGTTTATTAATAATTTCTGAATTTAGCAGTATGGGTAATTGCTAGATCCTGTTTAAATGACAATTTGGTTCAGTTTATGGGTCTTCTGCGAAGTTCTAAAGCAAGCGAAATTCAAAGGATTCGCTACGTGCCTTTTGCATTCACTATTACTTCCCGATTATCTCCCCCCCCCCCATACAAAAAAAACTATTGACTCACTACCCCAAACTGTGAAAATCCCCACCATTGAAAAACTAAATGTTGCTTATAATCAGCAAGAAACGAGAAAGGTCTGCATAACTCTTTTATTATATAAAAAACGAATGATTTCCAAAGCATAGTTTTTATTTAACTTTATTAGGTAAAAACTGCCAAAAAATTATCAGTGATAAGAAGAACAACTACATAGTTGATGATCATTTCTACACTAAGACTGAAAGTGAACTGATATGGTTAATGAGACATAAGGGACATTGAATAGCCTTCAAAATAAAAACAAAAAAGAAATTTTTGAGTTGAGCATTTGTGAAGTAGTCAGGAATCGGAATCGAACTTCGATATTTAAAAAAAAAAATATATTTTTCCAAAAATCTAAGAATCATCGTTAAAATTCAATATTGAAGAGGTAATTCAATTGTATCCTTCAATAATAGGAACAATAGCAGAGATAATTACTGCTTTAGCAGCAAACCAAGTAAATATTGAGAGACCATTCTTAGTATTGAGGTTTATTAAAAGATCCACAATCAAAGATCTTATAGTAGCTGTTCTATTATTAAGAACAAAAAGATTTAATGTATTTTTATATTTGGGATTAAAATGTACAATTGTCTTGAATAGGCCTTCAGCTGTTCTATAAAACTTGGGAAGCTGCTAATTTAGCACTGTTATTTTCATAAGACACATATTTACGTAAGCAAATTTAGAATACATAGATGATGTCTTTAAAGTGAGTGCGAATACTACACCGTAAAAAATATTAAAAAAATGAGTTATTTTGCAAAAACATCTTTATAAATATCTGAGTTCAATAAATGTCATTGAATTTATTTTTTAAATCTATTAGTAACTATCATCGTAAATAAAAAAGGGATAGAAAGTGTGGTAAAAGGTCAAAAGTTGTTGGAGGGAATTCGGCTTAGGTGCTTTTTTTGACCTATTCCAAATCCTTGATTGTATGTTTCCTTAAAATACAAAAGATGTTCACAAACAGCTGACTTACATGAAACATTCTGTATTGCATTATTATTACGGTTGAAAAATTCTGTATTGCCTTATTATTACGGTTGAAAAATTCAGTATTGCCTTATTATTAGGGCTGTTCGAAGATATGTTTTCTGATGGCACGAATGAAACTGCATTCGTCTGCGATTTTTTGGCTGTCCATTTGCATACTTGTCGATGATTTCGGCTTAAATAACCTGGTTAAGTATCAAAATATTCCCTTGGTAGTGTGATCCATCTAGTATTGAAAATATACAAGTATACTATTTACAAGTATTTTCTATACTACCAGATAAAATACAGAAAATATTACATAAGGTCTAATAGATTGGTTGCAGATTAAAATCTCATATTAGATGTATTTTACCTATGCCATGGAAAAAATAATTTTTTCTCATTGAACTCAGTTAACTTTTGAAATTATTAAATCACATTTGTAATTATTTTTTGATAAATAGAAAAATCAGCTAAAGTTCTCACCCCAACTTTTATAATCGCCGCCAACAGGAAGAAATTTATAAAAAATAAAATTTGTCATCAGACAAACGAGGTTTCAGCCCTGCTAATGCATCAGAATTGGCAAGAATCTGAATAATATCAGAATTCAGGTATCAACCCACTAATGAATCAGCAAAATTTAAATAAAAAAATTAAATCTTGTTAATAGTTTTAGCTATAAATAATAACAAAAACGATAAATTATTGAAATGATAATCTTAACAAAAAAAAATTTCGTAATAATATTTTTATTATCAATTATCAAGGAAATTAAGTCTAAAATGAACTTTGTGTTTATTCATACTTACGTAGCTATGTTATAAAAATTTTTAAAAATTACTTTGATTTAATAATTTGAAATCGTTAAGGTATATTTGCGTATACTTACTATATCTTGTTCATAAATATAAATTGTCATTACGAATCTTAAGTCAATTAAAAGTTAGATTGGTAAAAGCAGAGTTGCAATTAAAATATTTTTTAGTAGTAGGATTTTTATTTTATATTTATTAATAATTTCGTGCTGATTTACACTCATGTCCATAAATTAAGGATAATGAAGTTCAGGCAAAGAAAGAGACAGAAGCAAAAAAACAAATTTGACTTATTTGTAAAGTCTATTTATTAAACAAAAGGCAAAAGAGCAAAAAGATGCTATATGTTTGACATAATTAATAAAAATTGCGATTTTTACTCCCTGGAGCAAATTTCAAAAACAGAACCTATTTACAAAAAACAGTATAAAATGGTTAGTATGATGGTTAATATGGAGTATGTCTCCCGGACGATGCAATACAGGCCTTACAACGCCTAGGCATGCTGAGTATCAAATTATCAATTTGATCTTGGGGAATATTACACCACTCATCAAGCAATGCCCTCCGAAGTTCCGGTTGACAGGTGGGAGGGGGTGACGGGCTGCAATTCGTCGGCCAAGCATATCCCACACATGCTCTATTGGATTCAAGTCCGGTGAGAATGCTGGCCAATCCATACGGGTGATATCCTCCAATTGAAGGCATTCATCTACAATGTTTGCACGGTGAAGACGGGCGTTGTGACATGCATAAACAGAAATTCAGCACCCATGGCGCCCCGAATCAAACGTACATGTTGTTCCAGAATGACATCCCGATAGATGTGGACTGTCATTGTTACACTCTGAACATGCAGGTCAGTTCTGGAACCAAGAATAATTCTTCCCCAAACGAGCCATCCTGCACCACCGTAACGGTGTCGTTCAATGGTGTTCTCTTGGTGGTAACGGGTACCTGGTGCTCTCCATATGAAAGTCCAGCGAGAATCAGACTGCAAACTAAACCTGGTCTCGTCGGAAAACATCACACAAGACCACTGTTGCGGTGTCCACAATGCATGCTCTCTACTCCAGGTCAATCGCAGACGACAGTGAATTGCGGTAAGTGGAACACATCTGACAGGACTACGAGCATATAGACCAATGTGCCCTAAGCGTCTGTACACGGTCTGCCTTGAAACTGTCGTACCGGTAGCTGAAGAGAGCTGACGAGACAGGTCTGATGCTTTGCTCCGTCTGTTTCTTTTGGCAGTAACTGCTAAATACCGATCCTCATTCGGCGTTGTAACTCGGGGGCGACCTGTGCTGTAACATTTACTCACATTACCATCATCTTGGAATCGTTGCCAAAGCCTGAGATGACACTCTGGGCGATTCCAAGTTTCTCGGATACTTCCAGCTGGGTACGTCCACATTCCAGTCGTCCGATAATTCTACCATGTAAAAATCATCCAAATGCTTCTTTTGTGCCATAACTATGAGGTTATTGCACTGAAAGGCTTTTAAAGCGCTTGTGAACAATTTTACTTCTTTGCCACCATTCCTTATATACCCCTCTCTTACACTCTCTTCATTGTGACGTACTATCCGCGCCATCTGGTGGTTTCCTGTAATTTGCATATTCTTCTTCAAGATGTGTGTGATAATTCTACAGGTGAAATTTTTATTTTAGAGTTCAATTTCTGTGTGATTCTGAATTATCCTTAATTTATGGACATGAGTGTATTTAAATATCTTTGTTGTAACAAAGTTTTTGTCTTTGTTGTAACAACGGCAAAACTGTGAAAAATTAAATATAAAAAAGGAACTACGAAAGAGGAAAAAAAATTACAATTTGATGGTCTCTGTTTATGTCACAAACATTTATTTTATATTTTGTTACAAACGGACAAACTCTTCAGCAGATGTTGGCGGATTTACTAAAGAAACGATTACAGAAAATTATTTAAAATTATTAAAAATATCTCCATTTATTATTTAAAATTTTATTATCTACTTTTACTATTAAAAAGTTACCATTCAAATCAAATTTTATCTTGTGTCTATTTTGCACAGTATGTCAAATATATAGTTTTACGATATTTCTTTATTTTAAAATACAATTAATAATAAATAAGAACTCACAAATGAAATCCTATTACTTAGTTAGAAGTCTGATAAAATAAATTGTGTAAATAAAAGTAAATTTTTTTGTGAAAGTTTACAAAGCGCATAAGTCCTTTTAACCAGTAACCGCTGATGACTCTTCCATATCTTGTTGGGTGGCATGATGGCAATGACATTAAATCTCAAGGATTCCCTAAATTAAACCAGCTCAAGTTCAAGGTAAAGTAATTAAGTACTCGCCAAGTTTTGCAAACTTTGTAAATATTAATAGGAGAGTTCGTATCATATTAAGGATTTAGTATCCTGCTTGAGCTTAAGTGAAATCGTGTTTCAGAGCTACTTCACAATTTGTGAGATTTAAAATTAGAAAGGCTTAAGCCATAAGCTTGTTAAAATATTATCATTTAGTATGCATATCGTGGCAAATATGCACTATTAAATTAACAAGCTCTGTTGTAAATTTATTTAAATCATACCTTATTTTTGACTTAACAGTAAGATGGTTTAGTTAGAATGAATAAGAGTTTAAAATTCTCGTTAGCAACCTGCTTTCCTGACTTTCTATTGAAAACGTGAAGATTCAGTGAAAAATTTGTCACTGTATTTTATTTAAAGTCAGTGGAATAAACCAGTGTATCTCCCAATTAGCACACAATAAAGTCCCACGTAATTGCGTTCTGTTTCTACTATAAAAGAAATCATTTTTGTGTATTTGATAAACACACAGAGGGACTGAGAATCAATTTTTGCGCACTTCTCGGGGGATAGAGTACACTATTCAGATTCTCATGTTAGAAATACTCTCCAAATCTCTTAGATGGTGTTGGACAGATAGACGGGAATTCATGGCGTTCTTGAAGAGACTTTTCCATTCACAAATGACGCAGTTGCAGTAGGTTGATCAATCATACGTAAACGGAGCTAGCAAATATGCATCTGTCTTATGGAGCTGCAAGAGTTCCATGAGCAAGTCACACAGCATTTTGCAAAGGTATTCGATGGAAGATATTTTCAGCCATAATCCATTCGAACGTTTGCTACAGTGATTATCTGACTGTCATTGTCTTTAAAGAAGGCCGTCGGAGTTTTACGGAATGAATTCTGGGTATGGAAGAGTTGTGCTATGTGTGATGCAGAAACAATCTAAGTTAAAAAAAAAAAAGTAGCAAAGCATCATGTCTGAATGTTCTGCTACAACGCTTGGAAGATTCTATGTGAGGAAGGCATGTAGTTGTTGTTCACCTTCAAATTTTTAACCGCGTTGCTTTTGTTGGCGTACATTGATTAATAAACCACATACTCCTTCATTTCTTATGCTATTCTGTACACTTTCACACACATAAAGCATTTTGGACCAAGAAATGATGTGCGATTCCGCATCCTCTAGGTATACCCTACTGATCCAAGATCATTTATAAATCTGGTGCTTAGACACCTAGTATATCTGTTTTTCATTTTTAATGGTAACTCTTTCCGAAAAGATAAATGATAACTGATTTAAAGGCTGAGAGATATACTTTATAACCGGAATAAAAGTAACGAAATTTTTGTATACACATTTGCCTCTTGCAGAAATTCTTCTTCTTCATTGGCCTACATTCACACCTATAAAAGGCAAATGGATGATAGACATATTTTAGAGAATTCTGCAAATACTTGAATTTTTTTTATAATAAATTGATTGTCATCTCTTAAATTCTTGGTACGTCAATCGGCTGACATTCCATTTTGAAATTTAGTCAGAATTCATTGGCAAGAATGAATTGTTGAACAAGTATTTTTTGGTTCTTACTTATTACAAGGGAAACCCATTTGTAATCTTGTAATAAAGCAATTAACTTCTTCTTTCCTCCTAAGGCAAGCCATCCCCCATTTTACCTATACTGAACTTTCTTCAATTCTATGATATATTATCAATATTAGAACACAAAAAGTATCTACAACTTTTCTGAGTATTTCATTCTATTTATTTCATCCATTGTTTCAAAGTCGTCTGGATTGTAAGAGGGCGGAAACGACTTCTCACTTATGTATGTGGAATTTTCGACCCTGCACAAACTGGGATAGGAAACAAATGAAAAGGTAAAATATGTTTAAAATTAACTAACGCTTGTAAATATTAGAGGCAGTTGTAAACATCACACATCAGTAAAAACTATATAATAAGGCATATTCAATAATATTCTTTTTAAACAAATCATTCAATAAGAGTAAAGAATAATGTAAACAAATTACCTTTTCCTTGTCTTTAAAAATATAGAAATAGATGAGCGACTAAACTTTAAAATACAAAGTTTATATAAGCGTTTTTCCAAATGATGAGATGATTACCAATTGTTGTATTAAAAAGTACTATATTACCAACAGTATATTCTTGTTTACCATTACTACTTTTCCATAATTTCTCTGTTTGACCCTTTATATGTACCGTATCTTTATGATCTAGTTGGTGCCATCTACCAAAAATTACAATGAGAGAATTCCTGTTAATGTGTTTCATTTCCTGCATCCACATCATGTTGCATTTCTGTCTTGACCGCCATATTCAAAAGATTTCACCCATTGAATATGTCTGGTTGATGTTGGCTTTGATGATATTCGATAGATAAGACATTATTTTTGAGCTTTCGTAATCTATTTAGAATATCTTTAGAGCCTCAACTGGATAAACACATTGATCTTGCAAAGATCTTAGCTGTTATAAGTCTGTTCAGTGTATTTCTAATTATTATTTATGCAAAGGAATAATACTGGTAGCTTTCGTAGAAGTTGTATTTAGATTAGTTTAAGTCTATTGTAATAATTTTGGTATTCTAGGAATACTGAATTTGATGTTACTTGCACAGTTTTAATTATTATTACAAAGACTTTAAAAACAATTCTGCAAAAAAAAAAATAATAATAATAGCTGCAAACATTTTAACATAAAAGGAACTTGATTTAAATTATCCATAAAATATAATTCTCCTTTTTCACTGAAGCATAATTGCCATTTATTTCATTAATAACTGAAATAAGACCTTATTTTATAACTGAAGAAACCTTATTTTCATTAATAATTGCCATTTTTTTTCATTATTTCATAATGACTTTAATATAATAGACACTCAAAAAGTCAATCAAGTCAGTTATTCAAATCAGTCATTCAGTCTGGTTATTCGGTCAGTCATTCGTTTCCCTCAGCAATAATTTTTCTCTATTTCAGAATTAAAGATTTTTATTAGGTACATTGAATTTTAAATAAAACTGAATGTGTTCAATCCACGCTTATCAATCAGCACTGATCTGAGAAAATCTAGGCCAATAGACTATCTCCTTCCAATCACTTGACTGCCAAACACATTGATGGAACTGTTCAAACAAATTTAATTGGCCACTTCTAACTTACTGTCCCCGACCTAATAGGTTTTTACACCACGTTTACGGGATGACACTTGTTTAAACGTGATAAATTGATCCGCCCTATTTCTTTGAGGGAAATTTTTATGTCCTGATGTATACTAGACTAGGTTTTTATTATTTTTCGTTCACTCTTTTTTTTTTTTTTATATTGTGATGGTGAGTGAAGCTTCGAATGTTATCTGATCCCGTAAAGGTTCTTTTCTGCCTCCAACAAGATTTTTACCCTCAGTGAAAGTAGGTCAGCTGCAGAGACAATATTTTACGTTTCTGTGGATGTGTCTTCAGATGACACAGTTTTCAGAGACTCTTGACCCCGATGCAAAATAAACATCAGAAATCTTCTTGTTGCTTCGAAAATCCACTTTTTTTTTTTTTTTTCTTCTGTTTGGAATGTTTTTACTCAACTTTTCACTTCTCTTCCTTTAGCTTTTCATCGTTTGAAGTGAAGGATGCGTTTTTGTAAGTCTTCAAAAATATTTTGACTAAGTTCATGAATACGAAAAATTCTAGGTTGTTTTTTTTTTCAAAGTTGGTATAAAAGACGTTGTCGAAACCTTGATAAATATTTATGTTTTTTGCAACTTGTTGACAGCATTTTGCAGTTTATGTATTTAAGTTGTTTTCTTGGGTGAAGTGGATGATATTCTTCAATTTTGACAAAGGTGCCAAATGAAAAATGGAAAGTATATAGTAATGAAAGGAGTATTGCTTCAAAAGTTGACAATTCCGAATTAATTTAATGGATTAAATTGAGAATTGATTTGATTGATTAAACTGAAAATTGATTTGATTGATGAAATTGAGAATTGATTTGACTGATTAAGTTGAGAATTGATTTGATTAGAAAACGTTTGATAGAAAAATATTAATGTTTGCCAAAATGTATTAATGTATGGGAATTCAAATCAACAATAAATTGTTTTTCCCGATTATATGTTTATAAAACACTATACTAGAACTGCAAATGAAAGAGAAGATCAATTTTAATCGTGATGTCATAGGAAAGGATAAGAAAATTAAAAAAATAATTATAAATTCTTAAACATTTTTATATAGTTATATATATTTAGTACAGGTAAACTATAAATAACTAATAGTATGGTGAATAGTTTCAAAGTATTTTAATTAATTGAATATTATTGGAAAATTATTACAAAAATTCAAACAGAGCGTTTAATAAAAATAATGATACTTGAGTTATTTATATACAGTGGGTACAAAAAGTATTTGCACACTTACATTTTTGCTTGCAAATCATAAAATTAAGCATTAAGAAATACAAAAATTGGTATTGCCAAAAGTAGAATAAGTTTAATCACCTAAGTTAAACAGAAAAAAATACAATAATATTAATAACAATTTTTTTTGCAACAAATTTAAAATATCTCGTGTCAAAAGTATTTGCACACCCGCATGAATACAAAAGAAATATAATGTATAAGAAAATTTCAAATAACTAATATTTAGTATGCATTCCATTAGCATCTATTACTGCTTGTAATCTTGCTAGCATTGATTTAATTAAATATTCTGTAACAGTAGGGTCAATATTTGACTACTCTTCAATAAGAGCTTGTTTAAGCGCAGATTTGCTTGAAATCTTCTTTTTTCTTACTTTTAAATCCAAAGAATTCCACAAATTTTCCAAGGTTTTCAAGTCTGGTGATTGTGGTGGAGTAGCAAGTCTTCTGGGTACATTATAAAGCAACCACATTCGTGTTATACCGGCAGTGTGCTTGGGATCATTGTCTTGCTGAAAATAATACGAATTACTGATACCCAATTTTTTGCACTTTGTGGCAAGTTATCTCGCAACACATCAATATAGGTTCGAGCTGTCTATTCCCATCAATGAAACACAAATTACCAACTCCTTTGCTAGCCATGCACCCCCAAACCATAACAGAGCTTCCTCTATATGTTTAACTGTAGGTAATACATTTTTAGTATGGAAAAACAGTGCAAGGCTTTCTCAAACTAATTTGCTGCCCATCTGATTTAAAGATATTGAACTTACTCTCGTCGGAGAATATGACATTTTTTCCAGAAATCAATTGGCTTATTAATATTTCTTAGCCAATTCGAGTCTCTTCAGTCTATTTCGTTCATTTATAAAGGTTTTTCCTTGGAGATCTCCCATAAATTTGTACATCGTGCAGGACATTTCGAATACTTTGGGCACTAATTTGAACTCCAGGTGTTGAAGCGACATCATTGGCTAATGTTATCGCACTAACAAATGGAATTTTTGATGCCTCTCTTATAATTTTCAGCTTAATTCGCTGTGAAAGTTTCTTTGGGTGTCCAGAACGCAAGTTATTTTATGTGGATCCTCTTTCTTTGTGACGTTTTATAATGTACCGAACAGTAGAAAAGCAAACATTTACTTTTTACCTATTTCTCGATAACTTAGGCCATTTTCACGAAGAGAAACAATTTTTTCTCCAACGAGATCGGCAATTCAGATTTCTTAGGTGCCATCACAAATTGAAATCAACAATCAACTGATAAAGTATCGACACTACCTCCTTACACTTCGTCTTACGTATGTTATTTACTGCGGGATGACTATCAAATAATTAGCAAAAATGCAAATTTCCTAAAGTTGAGTTGAGTGTGAAAATACTTTTTTGACGTAAGATATTTTCATTTTATTGCAAAAACTTTTTTACTTGTATTATTCTATTTTTTAAATTAGTTTAGATGAATAAGGTTATTGTCTTTTTAAAATGCCCATTTTTGTACTTTTTAATGCATTTTTATGAATTGTAAAATTGTATGTGTACAAATACTTTTTGTACCCCACTGTATATATCAAACTGAAATATTTTTCAAAATAGATCTAAAACGAATTTTTAAAAAAATATGAAAAACATAATATTTATTTTATAAGAAGTAATATTTTAATTCATTAACCATTCTGCAATGGTAACAATTCTGCAATTCAGTAACAATGGTAGTAGCAAGTAGCAATAGGATATGAGGCATCAATGGATTCTATATTATCTCTGTTCAGCACAGATTTTCTGATACAATGTTCAATAGAAAAAAGTGGATATTAGTTAAGTAGTGCTCAGTGGTAGATAATTTCAATGTAACGATAACTAATAGGTTTCTCTATTATTACTTTATATTTAAAAACATGTCAAAAGTCTTTTTCATTCAATGCCGTGCGACAGGAGTTTACGCAACTTGTAGTTGCTGCAAGAAAAATGTCCGTTGTAAATAAATCAATTTTACAATTTTTTTCCTCAGAATAGAATACATCACTGTACATATCTATTCAGGGGCCTGACTGGTCGAGTGGCTAGCGTACTACACAGGTTTCTGGTTCGAGTCCCGGCGGTGCCATGGATGTTTGTAGTGATTCGGAATCACTTTAAATCGGTGGTCCCATTCTAACATGACTATGGAGCGTAGGGAGGGCGTTACGGGGATGGTACTCCGCTTAGTAGTGTTACTCGGGGTAGAGCAAAGTAGTGTTACTCCGCGTCCGTAGCTTATCTTCAAGCTGCACGCACCTCCTGGGTAGAGCAAAGTGAGTAACATCTGTGCAGCGCTTGCCTTAAGGCATCAAAGACAAGTGTTTAAGTGTTTGCCAGCTGCATTAGAACATAAAAAAAATATATCTATTCATCATTTACAATACATCAATTGTATTGTTTGTATAATAAACATAGGTATGATATTTTTTATTCCTTACGATGCTACATTTTAGTAGACCGGCAAGACATTTGTTAGAATAAACTTCAAGAGAATTAACTTCATTGCAGTACTTTATTAAGTAATCAAATTAACTTCCTTAAGTAACTTCATTGAAATACATAGTAAAAAAAAAAAAATAATTAAAATAAATTTTTGTGCATTATATACATAATTTTACAAAGTAATAATTATAATAATATATTATTAATTATTACAAGTAATAATTATAATAATACATTATCAATTATTCAAAGTAATAATTATAATAATACATTATCAATTATTCCAAAGTAATAATTATAATAATACATTATCAATTATTCAAAGTAATAATTATAATAATACATTATCAATTATTCCAAAGTAATAATTATAATAATACATTATCAATTATTCCAAAGTAATAATTATAATAATACATTATCAATTATTCCAAAGTAATAATTATAATAATACATTATCAATTATTCCAAAGTAATAATACCCGACTCGTGGTTCACTAACAACTTGAGCCGCTAGTAAGCATTAGGTTGAGATTCAATCCACTGGCTGCTTTTGTTGTTCAAACACATGAAGACTCGAGGGCGTTTGTGATGTTCAGCATCTTTGCCTCGTGAGTCAAACTACCTCATGGGGATTTTCGTGTTTTCTCCCATACATATGCAAATGCGGGCATTTCCCTCAAAGGTACACCCGAAAGGCACTACCCTCCTTCTTCTGCGTCACGGAGCCAAGTCGGACATCTACCTAAGCGATCACAACAAAAGTTCTTCCGTGGGAACACATGGGTTCATGGATTTGGTCTATTGTAGATGCTGCTGTCTACCCAGTGGTATAACAACAACAAATTAACAATCTACATAATTCATAAGAGTAAGTAATATAATATTTTAATATAGAATTTGTGAATGAGTTCTTAGTAAGAAAAAAAACGTGAAAAAATAAAAATTGCAAAGATAGGTTTTTAATTTTTTAAATTTTAAATATAGAGAGAAACCATAAGTTATAAAATAAATAATTAACTACAGGCTTAATATCAGTTAATGAAATCAAAAAGTAAAGGGAAAGTATCAAAATCTTACTACTCATCAATTAAAACAGAATAAATATTCACATAAAATATAATATTTACTAACATCAACTACATCAAATTGCACTTTCGAATGCAGAACATGATCGCAAACACATCAGGTCCATTCTGATTTCCACTCACATATTGTGCAAACTCTGTTTTTATTAAGAAAGTTCTTGGGGAAGTATCTGCATTGCATTAGAGTTTCCTGACACAGGATCTTAAGAACGCATTCCCGTAAACATGCCTCGAGGTCTGAAAGCATTCTCGCGGGTAATATTTACAAGGGGAATGTCTCTCTCTCCCCAGATTGCTTCGGTTAGCTAAGAAATGGCGGGAGATTCCAATGGAATTCCCCAGAGACCATAAATGGAATGGAAATTTGAAATCTTACCGAATGGCCCCAGGATCAACGGCCTCTTGCGTTCTGGTAAAAGTGCCAATAACACTACACTCGGCAATGTTTTGGGTTTGACTACAAAATGATTTTCAAGTTTACTGGAATACTCATCCAGTTTTATGAAGGGATCTTTCAAAATGGTGGACTTTTACTGCGCGGGATTATTGTTTATATGCAAATGATGAAATTCAAGTTGTATGCATAAACCTTGATTTTTGTTGGTATAAAAGATTATAGAATACTTTGTTGGGAAAAGTTTAGAATTTATTTCATGAAATCGAAAGGGGCATTGGGCTTTAAATGCAAAAGTTTATATTTATATTATGCAGTTTTGAATTTGCTATAAGTTGATGTAGTTTAAAAAAATATTTTTCATGTTTTCCTGTAAATTTATCACTGTCTTTCTGACATCTTATACACAGTTAAAGATTTTTAAGTAAAATAAAACTTATAGACTACTTTTTTTCTACTACTACTACTTTTCAATATAACATTCTTATTTATTTTTTCTTTTAAAATGGTGTACTTTTACTGCACGAGATTATTGTTTACTATATGCAAGTGGAAAATTCCAGTTGCATGCATAAACCTTGATTTTTGTTGGTTTAGAAGATAGTATAGAATACTTTGTTGGGAAAAGTTTAGAATTTATTTTATGGAATCGACATGGGCATTGAGATTTAAATACGAAAAGTTTATATTTATATTGTGTATTTTTGAGTTTAATTTAAGTTTATGTAGTTAAAAAATATTTTCCTGTAAATTTATCACTACCTTTCAGACATTTTATACGCAATTAAAAAGTTTTTTTAAGTAAAATAAAACTTAAAGACATTGACCTTTCAATATAACATTGACTTTATTTTTTTTTTACGGTTTTCCATTCATCTGCCAACCGATATGTTTACGTGCCATGAGAAAATGCAAGCGATGTCGTTCTGTCAGTAAAGGCACTCGAGTCGGTCTTCTTGGAATAGCCCAAGAAAGCCAAATTTTTTCCGCACAGTTCTAACAGACAAGTCCCTTGTACGTCCCAAAGTTGATTTCTGCGGTTATTTGACGCAGTGTTGCTTGTCTCTGTTAGAATTTGACTCTTTGCAGACGTCGCCGGTCTCGGTCGTTAATGTCGACCACTGCGCTGTCCATGGTGGGATGTTATGCCTGAAATTTCATACTCTCGGCACACTCTTGACAAATCTGGGAATGTTGAATTCCCAAACGATTTTTCAATACAACCCATGCGTCTATCAACTAACATTTTTCAAATCTATTTCGTGCGGTCATCATCACGTCAAAAATCTTTACCTAATAACACAAAATGAAAGCTTATAAGCACTGCGCATTTATACCTACAAAAATGCTACTGCCATCTGAAAATTTATATTGAGTTTCATCCCATGACTTTTGTCACTTCAGTGTATTTATTTTGTATATTTTTTTATACTATAAGTTAAAAAAAATATAGATATAAAAAATAGTTACAAAACGTATTTACAAAAATATTTTTATGTTTTCGTGTAAATTTATCACTGCCTTTCAGACATTTTATACAAAATTAAATTTTTTTATGTAAAATAAATAAAACTTAAAGACATTAACTTTTCATTCTTATATGACATACTTATCATTTATGATTCTTGCATTGATGCATTTAAAAAAAATTATTTTTACGTTTTCATGTAATTTATCACTGCCTTTCGGACATTTTATACGCAATTAAAGCTTTTTTTTTTTTTTTAAGTAAAATGAAACTTAAAGACATTGACTCTTCAATATAACATTCTTATTTATTTTTAGTTTTTCGTAAGTTTATCATTTATGATTCTTTTTATTAACTCTTTTCCCATTTCCTTTAACAAAAAAGAATCAACAAAGCGTATTGGCTTTTTGGTATTCTTTTTTTTATCAAAAAAAAATAAATAAATAAAATAAAATTAAAAAAAAAAGAATGGGGTCTTATCATCCGGAATAAAAAATATTGAACATCATTTTCCATTTCAGATAGTATCTGGTTTCCACATTGTTCGAGAGTTTGCCACGAATGGAACTGCTGTTTATTGAATATATACTTATGTACCAAACTTTAAAAAGCATAACTTGTAAGAAGTCCTGAAGGAGTCTTTTATACAAACTACCTATTATTTATTTTCAATTTATCAGATGTGGATTTCATTTTTTTTTTCAGTACATTTTTAGATTTTCGTATGAATTTCTTATTTATTTTAGGCACTTTTTATGTTAAAATATTTAACATACTATTTATACAAAATGTAATTTGAAAAAACATTTTTTTAGTGTTACATTTTTTATTCATTCGTTACATTTTTTTATCATCTAGGATTATTTTTATTAATATTTTTCTCAATTTTTTGTGCCATCATAATTATTTTTTTTTTATTAAAATGGAATCAAAAGGGGCAATGGCATTTTAAAAATTATATTTATTTCATTTTTAAAGAAAATGTTCTGATATATTTAATACTTTTTTTTTTTAATACTTTAAAAATTGTTTTGAAAACATTTTTAGAAGTTATTGTGAAAATAAAATTTAATTAGTTATTTATTTTTAGTTTAAAATTTAAATAGTTATATTATATTTAATAATTTATTTTAATAGTTAGTTATTATTATTTTTTTGTTATGTCTAATTCTCTCTGTCCTGCAGTACTAGAATGTCATCCCATGAGTAATCTACTCAGTGAAAGAGGGGCAGCATTTGTTGTGATGGAGCACATGTAAGTAGAAGTCTGGTTTAACTAGATTTCTACCTACATTGCTCCATGTCGCTGAGGAAGGAGGGCAGTGCCTTCAGGGAGGGACTTTTAAGGGAACTTCCCGAATAACGAGGCAAGATGCTGAACCTCAAGAAACTCATCGAGTCTCCTCGTTTTTAAATAATGTCTACAACAAAGCAGCTAGCGAATGGAACCTCAGCCCTAATGCTCACCAGCGGCGTACGTTGCCACTGAGAAAGTTGGGCAAATAGTTATTGATCATCTGATTCAGTATATAGGACTTTTTATATAATTCTGTATAAAAAATTTCTTATTAAACTTTTTTCCTTTTATATATGTTTTTCTTCTTTTAGACTCAAAAATCTCCAACACTATGTGGCCTGTTGGCCAAGTGGCTAGCGCTCTATACCACAGGTTTTGGGTTTGAGTCCCGACGGTGCCATGGATGTTTGTAGTGGTTCAAAATCCACTTTAAACCATAGGTCCAAGTCTAAAAGGATCGTAGAGCGTTGTGAGGGTAGTATTACTTGCGTCTGTAACATATTTTCAATCCACACGTGCCACCTGTGTAGTGGTAAATGAGTAATAGTGGTGCAGCCCTTGCTGACGACATAAAGATTAATGCATCGGCATTGCCAGCTGCATTAGAACAACAATATCCAACATAATAATTATTCACATATTAACAGTAAGTTTTATCTAACTTTTTTTTAGAGCAAGTAATTAAGTCTTATAAATAATAAAACGGATTATATAAATTGCTTTTCTAAACTTAATAACCTTGTTTCTTACATTAGTTTAAAAACTGAAATTCGTCTATCATATGCAGTAATTAATGTTTGATTAGGGAAAAGCATTAAATATGTATAGACATTTTGTAATAACTGTCACATTAATAAATTAGTTTTGTCAATTAAATTCACATAAGATCTCATTTCGAGTCTATTTAAACAAACGCAATTTTCAAATGCCTTACAAGCATTAAAAAACTCGCAGAAGAATGTAACTGCATCTATTAAACACGAAACTCACTTTTAAGACTTCTTAACAAAATAAGCGATCAGCGCTCCATGAATTTTTAAAGAATGCGCAGCTCCAAACTAGTTTAATTATTGCTCCCATTACGCCCGGGGCAATTCAAAGGAAATCCAATTAAACTTTCATTTTCTTTCAATTATCGGATTATTCCTGAAAGTACCGGAGTCCGCTGATTGGAAATACATGTTCAAAAGTTGCTTCAAAACTTTACTGGATCATTAATAACGCCAGTGTTTAACTCTTATGGTAGACTATATTGTTATTCAGTTTCCACTGGTTTGCATAAACAAGGAATGAGTCTGTTTAAAATGTGCAACACATTTTAGGATAATAATTGTAATATGGTAAAGATATTGCAAAATAATAATAATATTAAGATGTAATGTATCTTACATATTCGCTGCCTTTCTTAATTAGTTCGAAGAGAATATTTTAAAGACAAAAATGATATCTTTCTCTTTGCTATTATGGACTGAAGGTTTAATGAAATTGGAAACATAACCATGACCACAAAATGCAACACATTATGTGGTTATTATACATAATGTGCTACATTTTTTGTGGTTATGCGCTTATGCCTCCAATTTCATTAAATTCACTCCATAAGAATCAGCTGCCATCAGGTTGCACAATTTGTTTGTGCAACCTGATGGCTAGCTGACTAGCTCTCTCGCCTTTGGTTTCACAGGATTCAGATTCGAATCCTGGCGGTGTGCAAAATAAGTCGGCGGCTAAAATGCGCAAAATATGACCGCAGAGCGACAAACCAAATAACAAACAATTTGCCGACATCTGGCCACCAACTCAATATCGTAACATATTTCCATGGAAAAATCATTATTGATGCCTAATGACCGAGTGACTAGCACGCTGGCCATTGGTGTCTGAATCTCGGATTCGAGCCCCGGCCATGCTATGGATTCTTGTAGCTGTTCGAAATCCACTTTAAACCATAGGTTCTGAGTTAATATGACTGTAGAGTGTTGGGTAGAGTACGAACAGAACATCTCCTGTGTCGAAATCTGCCAGTAGGCAGATGGACTTGGCTCCCTATGGGGCTGTTGCGCCAATGAAGAAGAAGAAAATCATTATTCAATTGTAGTCAATAAAACTAACTTAAAGTATGTGATATCGTGAATTACGTAACTTACTACATTGAGAATGTGGCGTCTAATTTTCTATATTGAGCTTATGTAATAGCGTGAATTGAAAAAAAAAAAAAATTGGTTTTGAAATTAATCGAATTCAGAATAAATCACATCATCAAGTTCTGACATATTTCAGTCTACATATTTCATAACAGACAAACTCATGGAAATTATTGATTCGGCTTTGCTTGTCCAATTTGGATGCGATTTCGAAAACTTAACTTATTATATACTAGTATGATATAATATATTGCCATGAATAATAAACTTAATAATCAGTAAAATCAAAATACATATGAAATTTATTATTTATAATTCATGAAAGAATTATAAAAGTCACTAAAACATCATCGATTAAATGTTTTTAAGAAAACGGTAGCCGATAAGAATCTGAACAACTTAAACTTAGAAGTTGTAGCCTGCAGTGTTGAATTGAATTCTTTTTCTCATCTAAAAGTCTATTTCAACGGCGTTTATCTCCTAGAATAAGAATTGCGAATATCCTTTTCCATTGTAAAGAATGTCGTTTTCCCACAGTGACCGAGTACGTTAGAAACGGCATTGTATTTCATTGGACATAAATGTGCCAAACAGATTCAAAAATATATCTTGTAAGATTTCCTAAGAAATCCTTCATACTCAACTATTTATGAGTTATATGGAAAGGCAGGAAAAATATTATTTGTAGAAGCATAGAATGACACGTTGTAAAAACATAAATATGAAGAATCACATTTTCTTACAAAAAGAGTTCTGTTTAAGGCTTCCCAAACTCAATATAAAAGTGCTATAAATGATTCAGCAGATGTGATTTTACAAAATAAGAATATGATTTTATTTTGTGTTGTGTAAAATATAGGTACATGGTTTCTGAAAAATATAAATATAAATGGTTAGAAAAGGCAGATAACATCTAAAGAATTGAATATGAAGCCCATGTTAGTCTAATAGACTGAGATGTGTATCAATTCTATAGATGGGGAATTTTGGATTTTTCTCTGAAATACAAGATTGCTAAACAGTGTCTCACTTTTTATCATCTCCTATGACCTCTGTATGATTTTGGTCTTTCTCGAACAACATGTTCCGCCAAACATCCCATGAAATGCATGCTTTCAACAAGATGGGGCACTTCCACAGGAGATTGTTCACATTAGACAAATTGAATGGATTTTGGGCAACAATGAGTTGCACGTGCTGCAATGAGTGCAGTTTCCTGGACTTCTCACTCACTTAATTTAAAAAGTTTCGATTTAATTCAGTAGAAGCCCTGAAAGTTACCATGTATGAATCATCTGTTTAGTCTGAAACGGATCATATGCCAAATATCGTTTGTTCTTCTAATATTGCCAAAGAAACTCCATCTGCTTTCGCTGTTGAAACATCAGTTCTTCGTCTGTGTCACACATGCATCGAATCTCACGGTGAAAACGTCGATCATTGTTGAATGGTGGAAACTTCGAACAAGTGTCACACACGTAACATTACATTTATTTATCTAGTGCATTTATAATGATTGTCACCAAAAATACTTTTCATCAATCGTTGTTTCTGCCCTTTCAAATCTTGAAACTTTGACACCACTTTTCAACGAAACTTCTGATTATAGATATACAAAGTACCTCCGATGTAAAACATCTGACTGAAAAATAACTAGATAGTTTGCATTTCTAAGGAACCATTTTCGGTGTGTGCATTGTGTTCGACCTTGAACGGTATTCTTACAGAACGATAAGTTAGAGATTACTTTATCGTCTCAGTATTAATTGGAGAAAGTACTGGAAGACAATCGTAATTTTTCGCTACTCCAGATGGTGTTAAATATGAAAAGTGATATCAGTATCTTGTAAAACTGAAATTTTTGGTAAACAAACATGTTAAATGGCGTGGCACAACAATAATTTTCGTCATATTCTTCTTACCCAATTGTTGTTAAAAGATTATGACGTTAAATGTCTACTGCGTGCATGCACCTTTAAATGGTCTAAAAGATTTTTAAGAGACAGAAATTCATACATAATGATGGTCATCAGTATGTATGAAGTCTCTGTCTCTTAAATACCGATACAAACCGATGAATGACAGGCCGATGAAAACAGTGTAATAGTTCAATCGATGAAAACAGTGCAAATCTAAGAATTAATCGACATAAATAGTGCAAAAATTCGAGTCACGACACACGAGTCACCCACGATTTATAGTTTTGATTTGTTGATTTCCTTACGTTAGGGTGCCATACAAATATATAATAGTCCGACGTGCCCACTTCTTGTTCAAGCTTCTCATTCTTTGATGCGAAATTTATGGAGGTCTAATGGAAAGGATCAGGACATGTGCAAAAGTAATTTAGTTTAAAATTTCCATTTATAAATCTTGCTGTAATTGTTCGAAAGAAGTTGTATGTTTTCTTCCAGTAATAGAATTTATCTCTCATTCTGCAAATTTTAAAACTTCTTCGTTTCAGCTTATTGTTTCAGTAGGCAGAAAAGAAAAGAGGAAGAGCAGTTCAAATATATATAATGTTCGCTAAGCCTTTAGTCGTTGTTTTTGCAAATTCATCAGCTCTTTCATTTCCGCCATTTCCAACATGGATTTGAGAGCAGGCTCATTTTTTGCTATGAAGATTATTTAATAGATGTCTTATATTTTTGCTATTATTGGATCAGTATTGTAAAATTATTTAATAGCTTGTAATGAAGAAAGACTATCAGTAAAGATGTTAATTCTATTGTATGATACTAAATTGGAGCATGCTATTGCAAACACAATGGGTATTAGTTCTTCATAATGGGTTTTTAGTTGTTCTATAAATATTGCTGTTATATAAATTCGCAGTCTCAGTCTGTTGTTGTATACATTGAGGCAACTCCTGTAGGCGATTTTGATCCATCATTAAATATAGTTAATTCTGCATTTAATATAAGCTTCTTAAGGTTTATATATATTAACTGGCTTTCCTTAATGATTTTTCAATATTTGGAAATTTTTTAAATGGTCATTATTTGGAGAGTATATGATTGTGTTATCATGTATTCTTGCAACTCTACCATATGAATGTTCACACTTCATTACTATGAAGTGGTTCAATACACAGATGGGATGACAAGTCTGATGGTTGGAAATATGCCCCCCATGATTTCCTGGGCAGTAGTGACGGAATTGGTGAGTAGTTTTAGCAAAAGCTACTACAATTCGTGCCATGAGATAATGCAGTGTCTTCACACAAGCATGTAATAAAGGATTAATTTAAGGTGTCTTTCCAAGAGAAAAAAGGTTCAAAGTATTGAAGTAAGAGGGAAGCGTAAAGTACAGGAAAGGCACGTCAATCAATCAACATATTGGGATAAGTAGCGTAAAGAAGGTTTTGAATTGTGCAATATGCTGGTGCACCATCATGCATGAACTGTTCTTAAGCATTGCATTAATACACCCTGAAATATTTTAATGATTTGTTCCACATGGCTTGAGATATCATGCACGGAGGTAGTTTTTGTTTCTCTTGTTGCCTATTATCACTCCTCTCTGCCATTATTCCAAAAACTCCAAGAAAATTCTATGCATGTACACACATATCTAAGCAATGAAACTAGATGTTGCACCTTTTCTTGATTTATGTGATAATAATAATGTATAATATATATAGCCCATCAACATAAAAAAACAAAAAGGCATAACATGTATAAACATATATGATAAGATAACGTAAGAGATACCATGTATTATATAATTTCTTTTGAGGAATCTAAACGTGAAACTTTCAAAAGATTTTTTATATTGAGAATGTTATTATGGGCTTGTTATACAATCTAATTGTGCTGGAAATGACATGATAATTATATCTAGAGAATAGTATTGTGGCTTTATTATGAAAAAAATGCGTGCTCTGTCTTTCTATGCAAATATATAATCTCTTTTCTATGCATGTACTGTTATATATCAAAAACAAGGTATTATAAATAAATAATAATCAAATTAACAAATAAAAAAAGTAACTTAAATACAAATAGATATTATTTAGTGAGTTTTAAAAATATACACGTTGATTTATTTTTAAAAATTAAAAATAATCAAAATTTCTTTTCTTAAATTGATACCAAAGTTACATGAAAGCTAATATCGGTACTGAAATTATTTTACTACAATTTGGAAAATGAGTTACTTAATTAATTACTCTCACATTTTTTATTAAATCTAATTGCCATGAAAATAATATAATTTGAAATGAAATGCAAATTATTGTACATTTTTAAAAGCAATAATCAAATTTTAAGATGAAAAATATTTTTCGCGAAGATATTTCCAATATTTGTGTTGAATTTCAATGTTGGAAAATCTCAATTTCTCCGTAAATTTGTATTTGCCAACTGAGATCGATATTTTGATTTAAGTTTCATGGTCGAAAATATCGACTTATAAACCCGTCTGAAACGAAACACCGAGAATAATTTTCAAGTTCATAATGTTAAAGGTCGTTAAAAGAGCGATAAAACTAACTATCTGAAATTAAAATGACTGGCAAATTTCAAGTCATTTTTTTCGTTTTCAAGTGTGTAAGACCACAAATTGAAATCGTCTCAAATCTTTAAAGCTGTTGGTTCTTACAACAGACTTACTACTTAACATTTTGAATCGTTTTCCCTTCAATTGTTTGCCATAACAATTCATATTGACTAGCAATTGGAAAAAAAAATAAAATCGAAATCATATAATTTTTTAACACAAAATTGCTGCATCTGAATATTAATAAGGCGACTGCCCACCTCTGCTTTTCGCCAACACTTGTCAAATATAATTTGATGATATCGTTTTAGAGTTAAATTTTCAAGAAATTTGCTTATGAAAATCTGTTTATTTGTTGCCCAACTTGTAGCTTAGTGGTAAAACTGCACAAGTAACATGCAGGATGCCTCTTGTTTTCCAATGGCTGAATCTATCTGGCACTCCATGTTCTCTGAAAGAAGTAAACTCGATGACTATTATGAAATCGTCTCACATTGTTTAGTAAGTCTGTATGGTGGAAATGTGTCCTGATTTCCTCTCGTAAGGACGAGGGAATGTGGTACAGTTACTTCTAAAACTGCTACCAAAAGCGATTTTTTCTTCGTTGCACTCACTGTTTTCAGGAATGAAGAGACTCGATGGCTATTATGAAATCGTCTCACATTGTTTAGTAAGTCTGTATGGTGGAAATGTGTAATGATTTCCTCTTGTAAGGACGGGGAATGTGGTACAGTTACTTCTAAAACTGCTACCAAAAGCGATTTTTTTCTTCGTTGCACTCACTGTTTTCAGGAAGGAAGAGACTCGATGGCTATCATGAAATCGTCTCACATTGTTTAGTAAGTCTGTATGGTGGAAATGTGTAATGATTTCCTCTTATAAAGACGGGAATGTGGTACAGTTACTTCTAAAACTGCTACCAAAAAGCGATTTTTTTTCGTTGCACTCACTGTTTTCAGGAAGGAAGAGACTCGATGGCTATTATGAAATCGTCTCACATTGTTTAGTAAGTCTGTATGGTGGAAATGTGTAATGATTTCCTCTTGTAAGGACGAGGGAATGTGGTACAGTTACTTCTAAAACTGCTACCAAAAAGCGATTTTTTTCTTCGTTGCACTCACTGTTTTCAGGAAGGAAGAGACTCGATGGCTATTATGAAATCGTCTCACATTGTTTAGTAAGTCTGTATGGTGGAAATGTGTAATGATTTCCTCTTGTAAGGACAATGTGGTACAGTTACTTCTAAACTGCTACCAAAAAGCGATTTTTTTTCTTCGTTGCACTCACACTGTTTTCAGGAAGGAAGAGACTCGATGGCTATTATGAAATCGTCTCACACTGTTTAGTAAGTCTGTATGGTGGAAATGTGTCCTGATTTCCTCTTGTAAGGACAGGGAATGTGGTACAGTTACTTCTAAAACTGCTGCCAAAAAAGCGATTTTTTTTTCTTCGTTGCACTCACTGTTTTCAGGAAGGAAGAGACTCGATGGCTATTATGAAATCGTCTCACACTGTTTAGTAAGTCTGTATGGTGGAAATGTGTCCTGATTTCCTCTTGTAAGGACGGGAATGTGGTACAGTTACTTCTAAAACTGCTACCAAAAAGCGATTTTTTCTTCGTTGCACTCACTGTTTTCAGGAATGAAGAGACTCGATGGCTATTATGAAATCGTCTCACATTGTTTAGTAAGTCTGTATGGTGGAAATGTGTAATGATTTCCTCTTGTAAGGACGTGGAATGTGGTACAGTTATTTCTAAAACTGCTACAAAAAGCGATTTTTTTTTCTTCGTTGCACTCACTGTTTTCAGGAAGGAAGAGACTCGATGGCTATTATGAAATCGTCTCACATTGTTTAGTAAGTCTGTATGGTGGAAATGTGTAATGATTTCCTCTTGTAAGGACGGGGAATGTGGTACAGTTACTTCTAAAACTGATACCAAAAAGCGATTTTTTTCTTCGTTGCACTCACTGTTTTCAGGAAGGAAGAGACTCGATGGCTATTATGAAATCGTCTCACATTGTTTAGTAAGTCTGTATGGTGGAAATGTGTAATGATTTCCTCTTGTAAGGACGGGGGAATGTGGTACAGTTACTTCTAAAACTGCTACCAAAAAGCGATTTTTCTTCGTTGCACTCACTGTTTTCAGGAATGAAGAGACTCGATGACGATTGTGGCAAAAAGAGTGTTTAACCGTCTCACATGATGGAAATTTGTAGTGGTTTCCTCTTATAAAGTTCACGCAAATGTGGGGCGGCTACCTCAAAAGTACTGGCAGGGGAGTATTTTTTCTTTGTTTTAGACACTATTTTCAGGAAGGAGAGACTCAATGACATTTGTGACAAAGCTTCTTGTATGTAACCGTGTCTCGTCGCTAGTCAGGTTGCCTGACGGGAATGCTTCCCTTTCATAGAAGCTTCAAATGTAGGGCAGTTACCTTTAAAAAGTCATCCTGTTAGGAAATTACTTAATTTCCTTCGTTTTCCTTCGTTGTGTCACTGTTTTTATACAGGAAGAGACTTGATGGTGATTGTGACAAAGCATGTTTTAACGTCTCGCATCGTTATTGAAACTTACCTGGTCTATCTTGTTTTCCTGTTTTCCTCTCATAAGAGCCCCAAATGTGAGGCAGATAGCTCTAAAGTACTATCCAGATCTAATGTCATCCCTTCGCGGCATACGGAACACAAATCAATCCCTGTTTAAGAAAAAAAAAGAAAAATCAATTTAGTAAAAGTACTTACTATTAAAATAATTTAATCTTAATATCAACACAATGTTTCACTCTATGTCAAAAATAATAAATATGTTTTACAGGAAAAACTTAGTGTAAAAGATTAATTACGGCGACCGAATTAAAATTGAGTGCGCCGAATTAAAATTAATGACAAAGATCAGAATTTAAAGGAATGTTTAAATATCATATAGAGATATGCAATAACGGAGAATATTGATTTTGGCTTCTGCTATCCGAAGAGTCGAGCAGTTTTAAATGCTTACATCTCTTCAGTAAAGTAGGAAGTCGTCCTTATTTGACATCAGGTGCACCGGAGTAATTCTAATTAAAAATTGGATTAAAATGAGTACGTTTGCGGTTGAATTGAGTTGGTTAACGACTAATTGCTTGGCTTTAACTCGCAAATTTTCTTTCCTGTAAGTTGCGACATTCAGATTAGCGCAGAATAGTATTTTGTTAATGAATCTATGAAGCTTAGAATTTTTATAGGAAAAGAAAGATAAAAATTAGATATGAGATGAAATGAAGTTACAAAAAAAATTAATCAAGTTGAATTAATAAAAAGTTACATTTTTTAGCTACATCCAATTACTTGTAGCTATTTTTTTTTCTTTTTTTTTTTTTTTTTTTTTGGGGGGGGGTCTACAAACTTTAACTATAATGTTGACCTATAAATCAGTAAAATTTTTCTTCATAATAATAATTCTTTTCATAATAATGATTCACTTTATAATAAAATTTTCTTTTCATTATGAAAATAATTCTCTTATGAAATTTTCTTTTCTTTATGAATATAATTTTTTTATTACATTTTCTTTTCTTTATGAAATAATTCTCTTATGAAATTTTCTTTTC
This sequence comes from Caerostris extrusa, assembly GCA_021605095.1. Taxonomy (NCBI): domain Eukaryota; kingdom Metazoa; phylum Arthropoda; class Arachnida; order Araneae; family Araneidae; genus Caerostris; species Caerostris extrusa. Next base: position 28,606 of record BPLR01012744.1, on the reverse strand, counting down.
ATTATGAAAATAATTCTCTTATGAAATTTTCTTTTCTTTTTGAAAATAATTCTCTTATGAAATTTTCTTTTCTTTATGAAAATAATTCTCTTATGGAATTTTATTTATGAAAATAGTTCTCTTATGGAATTTTATTTATGAAAATAGTTCTCTTATGGAATTTTATTTATGAAAATAATTCTCTTATGGAATTTTATTCATGAAAATAGTTCTTTTTATAGTATTTTCTATTCTTTAGGAAAAATAATTATTATAAAATTTTATTTTCTTTATGAAAAATTCTCTTAGAAATTTTCTTTATGAAAATAATTCTCTTATGAAATTATCTTTTCTTTATGAAAATAATTCTCTTTATAATAAAATTTTATTTTCTTTATAATAGGTACTAATTCATTGGTTCACCGTTATTCACTAAATGCATTGTTTTTTCGTTGAAATTTGTTGGGTTCCATTTTTCGCATATCTATGCCATGATAAGCCCCCTCCCGAATGACGACGCGAACATCTCTCGCTTTCTGGGTGGATTTTCATTAATAACTTCCCAATGTTTGAATGTTACATAGGAATGAATCGGAAAACTCCCACAATGCAAAAGAAGCACCGTTTTCCCCCCATATTGTCACAATTCCTCTCTGAGAGGGCATAATAGAGTAAGTCTTGTATAATTTGGGTGTTATATGAGAGATGCAAGACACAAGCTTTTCGAAACTGCCATAGAGTTTACTATTTTTGAAAGCAGTGACCGCCGCAACAGACATCACCAGCAGATTCGAAGCTGAGAGTTGTTCACATTAGAAATGGGCCACTGTTTAAGCGGTTTGCAATGCAAAGTGGATAGCATTTTTTTTTTTTTTGCTATGCATTATTATGCATTTTTTTTAGAAAATACAGAAAACTAAACCCGGACCATTCATTTGTTAATATTATAATTATCATCAAAGTTACTCAGTTTTCAAAGTAATGGACTTCAGCAAAAAATTTTCTTAGTCCTATTATATACACTAAGCAGCAAGAATTGCAACTGGTACTCGAGACAATGCAATTAAATTATTTGCTATTATTTGTGTTGGTGACAAAAAATTTCTGTGAAAACTATTTGAAAAAAGAAACATAGAAGAGAAATAAAAAAGATTTTAATTAGGTTTTAATTATGTCAATAGCTTTTTAATTAATTTTCTAATTAACATAAGATACTAAAAAAAAGCAATTATATTTATTACACAGTCTTTTTTTGCAAATACCTTTGGACCTTACCTTTCTTTTATTTGAATACCTTGTGTTTCATTAATTGTACGACCAACAAAAGAAGTGAAGCGAAACAGGGGTATGAAAGGCATGAGAATTGGCATAGAAATTTTTCATACTCTTTTACGATATTTGTACTCGAATAGATAGAACATCCTTTCAAAGGACTTCTTCATGTGCACATGAATTTAAAATGATTAAACTTTGTCAAAAGCAAAAGGAACAATGGCAGTAGAAGCTTCAAAACAATCCAGTGATTGTTGGAACTGATACCTTTAACGAGTATAACATGGTTTTCTAACTTTAGATAACACGGTGTAATAACCTTAGATAACACGTGTTCTAACCGAAGGAGCTTGGTACTAAACTTTGCAAGTAAAGTTTAACCGAGTGTTGCAATGACTATTAGGTAGTTCAACAGACTGAAATGAATGAGCATTCTGTATTTCTGAACATTCAAATGAGTACCCATCTCTTCTTGTTCTTCATTGGAACGTTGAATCTCTCGCCTGCAAAAATCTCGTCTGCAACGGCAAATCTTAGAATAATAATACGGACATCAGCGTCATCTGTGGTTCTATACGTAGTATATTTGGAGTTTTCCTTTGCTCCTATAATGTATCAATCGATTGACTTCAAAGCAGAATTCATCACCACGACGCAGCAGCTATTTTTTCAGTTTTCAGTTACTATGTCTCCATCGTCCTGTCTCAGTCAAAAGAAGCCACGATCTCCCATCCACCACCGCTTATAAGCGCTTGAGCTCTGACCGCGTCATAGCTGACGTCATTCCAGGCCTCGATGGGTCGAGATCCAGGTTCCAACCGGGGTGAAAAGAGCCTGAGGCTCAATTCGCACTTCATGGGGCCAGCCATCTTCTATCCTGACCACGCCGGAAGTCAAACAACAACCCCTACCAAGAACTGAGTTTGAATGAAAATGGCGCAATTTAAAACACTTTTCTTTCTTCTCTTTTTTTCTTTTCCTCCTTTCTTTTTATTATTATTATTATTCAGGATTTGAAAATATTTCACACATAATAAAAAAAATAATTGCAACCTAGTGAATATTGTAATACAATGACAAAACAAAAAAACATAACTTGCAACAAAATTTATCAACACATAATACATAAATTTAAAATTATACATTTCCCATCAGTTTAACGTCTCATTCATTGAGTGGGTGGATGGCAGCGCCACGACAATATATACTACGCGCTCTTTAATCCGGAATTCGATGATTCGGTACTTTCTGTAATCGAGTCCATCGAGTCGTTCGATTTCGGATTTTTTCATACGGTTTCAGTTGATGTTTGTCGCCAAACGTCGATTCAGTACTACTCGCATGTTTGATTGATGTTTAAGGCAACTAATAGTTTTTCTTTCATTACAACGTGAAACTCATCATTCTACTGAACTCTAAATTTGTGTTTGATTCTTTACGAGTTTTTGAAGAAGACATCCGAAGCATGGAAGCAACGTGATATCAAATACTTTTTTACACAGTAAAGCAGTCACGTACATTTTTTTTTCTTCCCATAGAATAGTTTGCCATAACTTTTTTCGATATTACTTTATAGTATTAATTTTTCTTTTTTGTGCTGTGTTTTTATTATGAATACAAGAATATTTAATTTAAATAATGCTTTATGTTAGAGACTTAATTTTGTAATTGCTAGTATGACAAAATGCTTAATATGATATTTATAGTGCCTATACAGGTTAAATACATTAGATATGCAAATGTTTTAATCCATTGTAGTCTTTATTTAGAAGAATTTATCTTTCGTATTATCATCAAAAGTATATTGACGATCTATAACCAAGCAAAATTGCTAATCTGTTAGGCAAATCGCAACTTGGGCAAATCCTTAATTTTTAATGTACCGGTAAATCTGCACAATCGTGTTCCATGCGTGCTGTATAATAAAAAAAAAAAAAACTTTTATTGTATATGTACATACATACATACATCTATGTATATATGCGTGTGCATATGTATATGTTTGTGTGTATCGCTAATTCTGCGCAGGAGTATATATATACTCGAATATTAGTGGGCCTTGTGCTCCTCTTATTTTCAGTTACATTTCTTGTGCTCTAAACAGCCGAGCAACGGACAAGGAGAGGAGAAAAACTGTAGAATGTTTAAGGACATTTTAGGGATAACTGCTTCTATTTGCGTATCCTGTTTGAGAAGATCTAGAACACCGTTGTCAGGCAGATTGCACACTTCACACTTCAGAAACACTTTCAACACATGGTTGTAATCTTCTTTTTTTGTAAGCAGTGACTGCAACGAAGGCTGCTAGAAGATTGGGACCTGAAGCCTGCTGAACGATAAACGCGGGCTAACTGACGTACAAGTTAGGCATAACTTTATATTCAAAAAAAAAAAAAAAAAAAAAAAAAGCACCGATCAATTAAACGTATTATAACTATGCACCTATTTAAATTACAATTTTGTAAGTAATAGTAATTTTTATTATTTTAATATAAACCAAAACAAAATTTTTTTCTTTTCCATTCCATACACGAAACGAACAATGTTATAAAAACTTTCACCTCCCAGATTTAAACACCAGAAAAAAATTTTTCTAGAGTAATAGAAATATATTTTTACTACTTATATTTGTAACGGCTACCTCTGAATTGCCTGTAGTAGTTTTTCGAGAGAGTCGTTGCAAAAATCAATGCTCTCGTAAGAGGACCATCTACGTGTTTTTCTACAGAAAAAAGCAGCCGAGTAGAAACGTCGAGTAGAGGTGTAGACGGCAGACTGGTCTGTGAGTACCAGGTGATTTTGGGACACGAGGTCGATTGCTAGACAGCGTGGTGGGAAACGGTCCCGGGATTCCAATCGATTTGAGAACTCTTTTCAATGTCAGCCAAGTCGAAAGGATGGTGAATTCATTCGAATTTTTTTTTTTTTACTTCTTTTCTTTTTGGGAGTCGTTTTTCTAATTAATTTTATCAACGTGATCTTTTTTCGCATTTTCGTACATAGGAATGTAAAAAGATTTTTATCAGCTGAGTGGTACATGGAATAAATAGGTGAATTATTAGAATAATTTCATAAATAATGTATGGCATTTTTTTATGGCAGAATTATGTTTTATATTTTTATTTTTTAGTTAAATTAGCATAATGTAAAGATTATTATAATAGTTTGTTGCGATTCAATTATTTCTAAGTAGCGAATATGTATCACCTTTCAAATTAGCAAGCCAATATCACTCATTTTTTATCTATTAAAGTTCTTTTTCTTTAAGTTTATATAATAAATTTTTAATGATTGCTTTATGGAAATATTTTTTAATGCTATTGGTAATCTATGAAACATTTATAAACAAGAAAATTAAACTATATACACGAATATTTGTTAAAATTTGGCAAAAATTGAGAAAAAAAGAGTATCTTTTAACTTTATGTAAATATAACTAACTAAAAAAATATGTAAAAATACATTTACTTGTATACATGTAGATATATACTTATTATACATGCATTGAACTAAATTAATAAATATAACTATAAAAAGTATAGCTGTGTGCAATTGACGAAAATGCAAGAAAAATATGAAGTTTTTAATAAAAATGCCAATAATTCATGTATGAATTAATATATTTAAAATCTTTTAATTGGATACATACATAACAACATTAAAGATACGAATTTAAGTCCAGTCTGAAAGCGCTGGTGGCGTCTTTTGCAGTCACTGCTTTCAGAAAATAGGAGACTCGAGGCTATTCTTGCTTAACAATACTCTAGAAAATTAATGTATTCTTCTTAACTGTGGGCTTTTCGTGGCATGTGCAAATGGAACATGCGGCACATTGATTTTCAATTAAATAAAAAAATTTAAGCAAAAAATACTGATAAATATATTTTTGGGAGGATTTCGATAAGTTCATACCACAATTGTTTCAATGTAGTACAAACAAAAATATATTACATTACATCGTTCATTAAAAACTTATTATAAATAAATTTATATATGCTTGAAAGAGATACTTTCTTAAATTATCAAAAGTTGTAGGAAATTTTAAGCCCTTCAATCGACGCTAGGATGCGCTATTCATATTGTGATTTCACTTGTATTGCCAAATGAACAACCTGACCTTGAAACAACCTGCCTTGATACCAAAATCTACACCTATTCTGTAAATAGTGAACAATAACAATAAGTTTGCTAAAATAGGTGATGTGGTCTACATTCGCAAGATAACAAGTAGAGTTCTCAGACACGAAAGTGATGGCTTGTAGAACCCACTGAACTACCAAACCATCAGATCAAAGTCGTCTTGAAAAAGTACACTAATTATAAACATTTAGTATTTCAAAATCATGATTCGTACATACCCTAAATAATGTATGTTCGTAATTTATATAAATATATGATATTAAATATAATAAGAAAGTTTTCAAATCTTCTGTTTTTAAAAAGCATTGCTATACATAATTGTTAGATTTCTAGTTGCAATATACGCAGGGGTTATAAAAATAATGGAAACACCTGTGAATAAAAGTGACATTTAAGATTACGCTTCGTAAGCATTAAAATGTATTCTTAGCTACCAGTATTTTTACAATATATACTGTATTATGGAAGCATGTATTATGGTAGTATGAAGTAACTTTAGTGAAGTTGTATACGTCTTGTAGTTTTGTCCAAAGTGTAAAATGTCAGACCTCATATACTTTCAAAGAGGGCAAATTGTACAGCCCAATTGCCTAGAGTAATTGTGACCAAAGGATTTCAGACTTAGGCATTTCTAGAGGTACGGTATCTAAAGTCATGACATCATACACATAGCGCGGCAAAACAAGCTCGGAAAAGCAAAATAGTGGACGGAAGGAGAAGCTGATTGAAAGAAACCCGACGGGTATTGAAATGGATTGACTAAAAAAGAAAAACAACTGCAGCCTAAATGATCACAGAGCTCAATCAGCATCTGGATTCTACAGTGTCAATCATTACAGTTAGGGAGGCACCTTCACAAGCAGGATAATTACGGCAGAACAGCAATTGCCTAGCCACTTGTCACATCTGTTAATGACAAACGTTGTCTACAGAGATGCCACAATCACAAAACCTGGTCGATTAATAAGTGGAAAACGGTAAGAAGAATCATCTTTCACACATTTCAATACAACAGGATGGGTGCACGTTTGGAGGACACCTGCACAAGCGACGATCGTGACTGCCTGCTTCCAACTGTAAAGCATGGAGATGGATCTGTCATGGTATGTTCAGCTATGTCGTCGTTTTCTGCTAATCCAATCGTAAGGAAGGATCACTAGGGAGAAGAAATTTTAGTTGACCAACTCCATTCTGTGATGCAAACATTGTTTCCCGCAGGAGATGGAATTTTCCGTATTGATAGTGCTCCTATTTATGCAGCGGGTCCTGTCCAATCATGGTTTGATGAATATGAGGATGAAGTGAAACATCTATCTTGGCCCGCACATCTCAATATCATCGAAATATTATGGTCTATTTCAGAGCAATCCATCCGGAATCGATATCCTCCACTGACATCTCTCCTGGAACTTTCATAATATCTTCATGAATAATGGTTCAATATTCCTCTAAACACCATTCAGCACTTGTATGATTCAATTTCAAGGCGAATACAAGCTGTATTACATATCAAATGCTGACCTACTCCATATTAGTGAAGGATTCCTTATAACTCGAGGGAGTATCAATTACTTTGATAACCGACTGTATGTAAATGCTTATACATATGCTTCATGACTTTATATACTACGGCCAGTAATCACCCGTGAAAAGTCATCATGTGAATTACTTTCCTTTATTTGCTCCAAGCTTCTCGCTTCTCGCAGTGCATTCTGGGTAATTCCTGCTACAATTCCGTCTTATACGTTTGGCTGTTGGCTATTGTATAAAAATCCCTATTTATCCTCCGTTCATTGACTTTTAATTCTATATTCAGACGAAAAAAAAATTATTTTCTTATGTAATTTGGGATTGACTTTTAATTCTATATTCAGACGAAAAAAAGAATTATTTTCTTATGTAATTTGGGTATCTTCATCATGAAATGGATGACTTGTTTCCAGTATAAAAATATAAAGAAAACCGTTTCTTGTTAAAAACATATTGTTGCTTTTAGAACTAGAAAAATATTATGTATCACCATTACCACTCACTTTAGCTAAACTTAGACATCTGAAACAAAACAGCAATAAAAAAGTACATCATTCCCATCAGAGTAAAGACACGCTAAAAGTCGATTTGCAGATGATACTTCCTTTGAAAAAAAGTACTATCTCATGTCGAAATACAACTTCCTTTTTCAAATGGCATAATTTGTGTACGAACAATTTTACGAGTATGTTTTTCTTTGTCATAATAATTTAAGAGTCATCGTCATCATTACTTTTTCAAAAGAATGATAATACTGCTTTCCTTTTTCTTATTTCTATAAAAACTCTTCTGATTGTTTCGTTCTTCAGTAGTTTTATGATGCTTTTATCTGAAATTCATGATAATATGGAGCACATTTTAGAGCTTTCGTTCATTTTAAATGCAGAAAACAAAATTCTTGTGATTTTTTTTTATAAAACTAATATTATTTAATGTATACGAATAACCATCTGTTCATTTTTTAAAAGCACCAAATACAAAAAATGATTCTCATGATATATTGGTATATGAGTTCTTTTTTTTTAATTCAGACAAGTGCAAAGTAATTCAAAATAATGGATCTGATAGCAGCAATATGTTTATTTACGTAGATATGGAGATCATATGATTTATAAAATTAAGTATACAGCACTAAGGCATTAAATATAAAACACAGTTTTCGCTTATTTTTTGGTTCATAATTATTGATTTGCATAGTAACTAACAGATGTTAAGTATGATAATTTTTCTAAATAATGCGATTCTAAATTTTTTTATGGATGGACATAAATAAGAGAGATGGACATAAATGAGTGATTTTGGAAAACCAATGATCAAAATACTTTTTCCATAGTATTCTGATTTACTTTATGTGGCAATTATTTATGATAAATGCAAAAAAACAAATTATAATAATGTATCCCTACCTCCTTTTCTAAAACTCTAAACTTAGATTTATAATACAAAAGAGACGATTACTTATTTTGGATTATTTTTACATATTATCAGGTAAAATGGATTACCAAACGATTAACACGTTAAAATAACTTAAACACTTGGCATTATCACTCTTTGATCTAATTACTAATAAGAATCAAAGAGAATAAAAAAAGAAATAAATAATAAAAAAGATAATAAGAATAAATAATAAGAATGAAGAGAAATAAATTATCTACATGACAGTTTCAAAATCACATGATTTGTTTCTAGAATACAAATCTCTTATACTATTATATTGAATATTTAGTTATTATCTTATTTATTACTATCAGTAAGACTGGTTGTTGTCTAACTATAGTAAATAAAACATTTTAAGTTTTGGTAAATTTTATTCAGAACTAAATATGAGAAGAATTAAAAGATGAATATATTAAAACACTCACCTAAATAAATCGGTACAAATTGGCTAAATAAAGCGATTATTCTTTCCCTAAAATTCCAAACATTTTCTTTTCTTTTTAATTTCGTAACTTTATTTTTAAAATAACAGTTGTGTTAGTTATTGCAATAAATTGCAAACTAATATACTGTGTTTTTTTTAATAACCTACCAATCTATTTTAAATTCTCGCGCCACTAAAATAGTTATATTTGTTAAAAAATTATTTAAAGATATTTCTTTCTTAATTTTGGAACGATACTATAAATTCAGTAAAAAAATTACTGATCGATGTTATACTTTTAAGTTATACTGGAATGTGCACACACGCATTATATATAATAAATATTATAATAATAAATATATATATATATAGCTAGTCATCCTTTTTTGTTTTGTGGTATACAACAAAACAAAAAGTATAACTAACAAATATTCTCCGTGCGCTCCTTACAATCTATGGACTTTAAACCCATTTCACCAATCATTAATATGGATTTTCCGGTTTCCGTGTTTGAAAATTAGACACGGATTAATGATCTAACATTCATCATTCTTTGCAGTATGAATTTTTAACCTTGTCCTTGTGTCTGGGATGTCTCCTCGGTGACACGAAAATTATTTGGATGACCGTCAAATGGTCAAACAACGCTGGGCTTTATAAAGCTCGGTTTGGAATCCTGCCAAAATGTCTCGGCCATTAATTGACCAGCAAACTGTTGCTCAGCTGTGTTTCGCCAAATCTGTAATTTGTAATGTTGGCATAAAAGTCTGAATAAATGTCTCTTTTGACTAAATGAAAGAAGAAACCACAACAGTAAATTTATATTGAATAGAAAAATAAGAAATGTTGGTTTTAATCATTATTATTGTTTTGGTTATACAAAATTAGAAATGTAAATTTTTCTTCTTTACTTCTTCAATTTGGATTTTGCTAATTGTCGTAAAATAATAATAAATCCTTCAAGCAATTGTTTTTATAGGAAACAAGTACAAATTTGTGTGTAAATCTTACTAATGTGAAAATGCTTAGAAAAATACTAAAATTAAAATTAATAAAGCCCTAAAATAATAAAGTTAAAAGAGTGGTAAATCACTGAAGCAAATAAATTGTTTTGTTTTTATAAGAAAGCAGTACAAATTTGTGCTTGATTGTACTTCAATCTTAATAAGGTGACTAAAATAAAAAGTAAAATTAAGTAAAAATTAAAAGAATATTTATGAAAAATTAGAATTAAATAATAAAATTAAAATTAATAAAGTCCTAAAATAATAAAGTCGAAGAGTGGTAAAGAACACAAGCTGAAATAAATCGTAATGGCAATTGTTTTTATAGGAAGGCTGTACTTCAATCTTAATAGTATGATAAGAAGGAAAAAATGAAATTCAGTAAAAATTAAAATTAAATAATAAAATTTAAATTAATAAAGTCCTAAAAATTTAGCTTGATTTGAGCTTGATTTAGTGATTTACCACTCTTCAACTTTATTAAGAGTGGTAAATCACTCAAGCTGAAATAAATTGTAATGGCAATTGTTTTTATAGGAAGTCAGTACAAATTAGTGATTGACTATACTGAAATCTTAATAATGTAACTAAAATGGAAAAAAAAATTAATTAAATAAAAATACATTAAAATTAAAATTAAAAATAATACATTAAAATTAAAATTAAAAATAATAAATAAAAATAAAAAAATAAATAATTAAATTAAAATCAAAATTAAATAATAAAATTAAAATTAATAGTCGTAAAATAATAAAATTAAAGAGTGGTAAATCACTGAAGCTGAAATAAATTGTAATGGCAATTGTTTTTATAGGAAGACAGTACAAATTTGTGCTTGACTGTACTTCAATCTTAATAATATGACTAAAATTAAAAATAATAAAATTAAGATAACAGTAAACACACAAAATTTTAATATTATTTTCTTAAACTTTTGCTATAAATGTGAATGTTTTTCAAAGATACATTATATCAATGGATTAAATATTACAAGAAGATTTTCTATTTATTTTAAACATAATTTTTTTAAAGAAATAATTAATATTTAAATTTTTTAATGCTCCGTTTGTTTCAAGTTTTACTTAATTTTTATAATATTTAATATAGATAAAATGGTGTAATTTTAATAATATAAAGAATTAAAAATAAATGTAATAAACTATGCAGAATTTTTCTCAATATTCTAAGAAAAATATTACTCATTTTATTTTCATAGATAGATAATTAAAATTAAATATACGACTTGATTATATTAATTATTCAATTTATTTTTAGTGTCATGTTGGTAAACGAAAACGAAAAAAAGGTTATAATAATAATAGAAAATTTAATTTCTTCTAATTATAATAAATCTCTAATTATATTAAATTTTAATTTTTTAAAGATGCTTTTTATTTGTTAATGTTTTAAGATAAACTACTTTATTTAAAAGGCATTTTTTAATGTTGTAAAAGAAATTATAAATTAAATAAAATCCCTCGAATTAGTTTGTAGCATTTTAGAGAATTAGTTAAAAAATTTTTTTAACTAAAACAAAATAAAATAATTCAGTTAATTATCTGCAGTTCAAATACATTTTGATGATTCTTTATTTTTTTTTATACGGAGTAGTATAAATTAAACATATGTCCTTGAATTTATTCATAATGCACTTTAATCTTATTTATAATGGCTTGATGTAAAAAAAAGTAACTTGAAAGGCAAGCTAAATTAAATTGCCATAGTCAAAATTCAATTTTAATATCCATTTAGAGTTATTAAAATCTTCATTAATTAAAATCCTTTACTTGTTTTATTTGAGTAAATAGTTTGCCAAAGATATTTATTTTTATAACAGATTTATCTGAGAATAAATTTAATTTTATTTGTTAAGTACTGAGTCTATAAGAGTTCCATTAGAAGTTTTTATGTGAAAACATTCTTCAGCTAAAATTAGTCTGGTTAAATTAATATGTCTGTACTTAAAATTGTTAGCTATTAATAAATAATTACTTGTTATTACTTATTATTTCATTCCTTTTATGTAGAATATAAAATAAGAACCTAAAGATATAAAAAAGAAATTTTTATATTGCTTTAATTCTCAATTATTTTTAATATTTCTACTATTTTTTGTACATATATTTAACATTTACACTTAAAATGCTTTGCACAACTTCACAAATTAAAGCTAATATTTGCATAGTTTTCATTTATGTTAAATTACAGATGAGTAAATAGTAATTGAATTATTTTTTAGATTATAAAATGAATGTTGAATCTAAAACCATTTTATACCATTTTTATGTATAACTAAATTGATGTATAAAATTAAAAAATTCTTCATGAAATTTTTGCAAGTATTTCTAAATCTACTGAACATATTTTAATGAAATTAGATATGAAAAAAGGTTAATATAGCACAAAAATAAATAAATAGCCTCACAATTACTATGGCTTACATTCATAATCGTTCGTAAGACTCTTCAGACCGGAATTTCTAAAACAGGTATTATAATGTCGAATAGAAACATGTATTAATTAGGGGTAAATTTCCTTCTTGCTGTTGTACAGCACTTACAGTATGAATTCATATTGTAAGTCAGCTAGTTTATGATACCCTGGATAAATTGGTTGTACTCATCTAGCTATGATTTTTTTTTTTTTTCTTGCGCTGTTCTAGATGTTGAAAGGAATGCAATGGTCAAGTACATCTTAGATTTCTTTCTAGAGTGTTTATGTGTAGAGATCTGATTAGCGAAAACAACCAGATAACCAGATCAGTTGACTAGTCGCATGTTGTTGAATTTTTATGTGAATACCATTTTTCTAGTTATATACCTAGCATATTTATCTCTTATGTAATATCTCCTGCCTTTCTTATTAACATTGTCCATAATTTTGCAGCAACTGCTTCTACCGTCTATTTATTTATTAGCTATTAAGATTTTCTAAATTCTATAATAATTGATTTGATGAATATTCCTTCAGCTCTCTGATTTGTATAATCTCCTATGTAGTGTTTATCGTATTATATTGCTTTTAATTTTTTATCTCTAATATCTTACCTAACGTTTTTATATTTTTCGCATTTCATATTTCATCATTCTTCAATTTTTTAAAAAAAATTTTGATATTTAGTTCTGTTCTTGTATGAATTTTCCCTATTGCTCTGCTTCTGTACCTCCAAAAGTGAATTATGCAAAACTTTTCCGCCTCCATCGTGCGTCCATTCATTTCACCCACATCATTTCTAAACTGTAAAGGGGCAACTCAGCTCTAGACACAGTGATGTAGTGTGGTGTAGTAGTAGTAGTAGTAGTAGTCGCATGTTGTTGTCAGTTACAATAAAAATCGGAACATCCGACAAAGACATGGGGGCATGTATACCATTCAACAAGATGCTTGATAAGGCCATCAATCTTCCGTCGATATAGTTATTTCTTATTCATAAGGTAGGAGGACAATCAGTGTGTCCCTGATCTTAATCAGATAATCTTACGCCTGGTTAAAAAGCAATGTTCTCTGTAAAATGCTCAATATATGTCAAAAGATAATGTATTAAAATATATCAAAAGACATTTCCTGTAAACAAAATTGAGTGGGACATGAGTTGTTGCTTCGCTTTGCAATGTAGTTTCAATTTGCAATGTAGTTTCATAAAGGTGATGAGAGAACTGAGAAACTATTAAACTCCGGTTATGCCTCGCTGTAATATACAAAGGTCAATCATTATTGGCCACTGGGGCTCTCAGACTTCCTTGCTCAAGTTTCTCTCTACGTATTTAATCATAATTATGGCTATTCAGGCTTTATCTCTACTGATTTAACCATATTTACAATTGCCTAGGCTTTTTCTCTAAGGATTAACCAACCCAACTCCACAAGTAGAACACGGCTCTGGGCATCATATTTCTGTCTCTAGCAATCTGCACTCTAGACCCTGATTCCAGCTTGCCCACGATTGCTCATTTCATTCTTGGTTAATAATAATTATTTTAAATATCAACTTTGTAGTTTCACCTAATATTGAAAGCGAAATAATAATAATAATAATAACGAAATATTTGGGGCGTGTGAGAGAAAGAAAAGTAGAAATAAATATATGCTCTTGTAAAATTTTGTTCCTCTTGTTTGTTTTGGAGATCAAACAAGCTTGTTTGCTGTCATTTTATGCACGCTGGGGTAATGCTATCGGGACATACAGCTTAAAGTGGAATCTGAAACACAAAAACAAGTAATATAAAAAAAAAAAATTAAAGTCAATTCTTCTTTTTTTTTTTCTCTATATTGCAGCAAAGTCTTCTATAAATAATTTTCATTCATTTTTTTAACTTTATCTGGCGCCATCTATGGGTGGATATATGCAACTTAAAGCTAAAAAAAAAAAACTAAAATCAATTAATTAAATTTAATTACTGAATTAATATTTGAAAAACTGTATTAACATCGAGTGTCATCCACTATAAGTTAAAAAATGTATTTGAACTTGAGGGGATGAATAAAAAAAGTATTTTATGAAGATTAAAAATTTGAACAAGATATATATAGGAGAGTGGGAGCTAATAGAAATAATTGAATAACACCCAACCGTGATCAACAACACCGCCTCACACACCTGAACTTTGATCTCGAGCTCTTTTGAACACAGGCCAGAGTTCTGTGCTACTGATAAATGTCCTCTACATGCATTATTCAGACTCACGTAAATGCTAACATATTCGACACAAGAGATGTGCAGGCTTTGTTTGAAGGCATTATTCCTTAGTTCTGTTTAGTAATTTTCAAGAAAATCGTTGAAAATATGCGATATTTAAAAATTTTGGTCAATTAAAAATTTTTCAAAATTACCTGTAATTGCTTTTGTAATACCATTGTATTTTTATTTTTATTATTATGGATTTCGAAAGAAAAATCTTTTTTAAAAATCTAAAATTTTACTTAATAAATTCGAAATTTTGACATAAATCACATATATAAGTTGCGGATGGCGCATTGGGTTTTTGTACAAAAGTCTACAGCAAAGCTAAACTAATACCTCATGTGTGAATGCTGGAGTTTACAACAATAAATCTGTCTGCCAGAATTTCATTCCGTTGGACTCGAACAGAGGATAAATATGTTGAGAAAACCTTCATTACCAATCGAAATTATGGAATTGGTGACAAAATATTGGATCAGTTTCCCTTGTGGAGCATCATTGATGACACTGAATTTGAAGTCAAAGTGCAAGTCGAACTTCAGTCAAGGTGCTCATCATTTGAAAACAAAAAACATCCATTAAATTTGTATTTTATATATATTATTCTTAAAAAAAATCATTGTAAAAAAAGTCTTTCATATAAGAGGTCTGTTTTCATTTGGAAAATAATGATTAAGAAATCCATGTAAGGAATAAGGAAGCAAACTTTATTAAGAGTTTAATTTCATAAAAATGAATCAGTTGCACAACGTTAACTTTAACGAACCAGTGATAGTTATTTTGTGGATCGTTTATTTTAAACCATCTCCATTAACCTCTTTCTTTTGTACAGGTCCATATGCATAACGGTCTTATATTGTTAGACATGTCATAAAAAATTGATTTATATGACGACTTTATCCACCACACCGTCACTCTTTCAGAACGTTATGAGGCAACCCTCCTTCCAGGTTTTATCCCATTATGAGCCATTAAATGAGCCGTGGAAATCGGAAGATGGGCACTACCAAGGTATTTAAATACCTCCTCACGTGAAAAAAAATTATATAAACTCTTTAAATGGTGCCATCTAGCCAATTTTCACTCTTGTGGGTTATAATAAATCTGTTTTATGGTACTAGTGTCTTTTTTTTTTTTTTTCAATAAATTTGATGTTGTGTTATGAAAGAAGGTAATAATCTTAGAAATGTCTACTTCTTATATTATTCTGAGGCCTTTTTTTTTTGTGGTATACTTATAGGGATTTTTCCACTCAAATGTGTGACCTACTTTTTAAGGCTAAAGTTTACTATAGATGACGATCAAGACACCTAAACATAAGAAAATAATAATCTTTTATCAACTTAGTCGATAATGTCTTGTCATAATAGCTTTCTGGTTAAGACAATTGATAAACTGGCTTTGACAGAACATTTTTTTTTTTATTGAATGTTAGAAAATCAATGGTATTTTTAATTGTTTTTATGGAAAAAAGTATTATTTACTAGAAACATAAGCCCACAATAATTTATTAATAGAACAGTTACCAAAACAATAAATTATAGTGCTTTTAAAATATTTTTTTATTAAAACAGAAACATATAATGTTTTATTAAATGTATTGTTTGCAATCAATAATTATGTACATTTTATTTAATTGACTGTTATGGGTACTCAAATATATTTGCTTTTAAATAAAATAAATAGACATTTTGATTTAATTTATCCATTGCTCGATAAATGCACAAATTTACAGTGCTTTTTTAAATGTGTCGTTGACAAAATAAGAAATATATCACATTTCTTTAAAATCATTAATTAAAAACATAAAAATGCAAAGTTATTAAAAATATGTTAATTGTGAAGTAGATATGTCACTATCTATTAATTATCGAACATCAATAATATTAATTTGTATATTAATATCTATACTGTTTATTAAAATTGCTTATGCAGTATTTTATTTTATATGTTCACAGAAATAAATATAAAAATTCTCAATGCCTGATAATCTTTCCTTTATCCGAATAAATAAATAAAAATAAAATCTTATGAAATGACAATAATTTTTGTAACCACTGATGGAGTTATCTAAATAATTAAACGGAAGTCTCCTTTCAAACGTATTGTAATTTAATTAAATTGAGGCTATGTGAAGAGATTTAAGCTGTCCTTTTAATCAAATTGAAGATCCTGATTGAATATTTCAAAGTTATAAGCATAATAATCTTTGTAAATCAAAGGGATATATCTAAATAATTGGAGAAACTCTGCCTTTAAAACGGACTGCATTTATAATAAACGTTGGCAATGTAAAGAGATTTTAACTGTCAGTTTAATCAAATTAAAGATTGAATAGAATCGGATTGAATATTTGAGATAAATATCTAAAATCTCGTAAAAGCTAAGGATTTAGATAGATATCTAAATCTTTACTTATTAATTTTAGATAGATACTAAAATATTCTATCAGATACCCTAAGCATTGTAAAAGGCTTTTAGGTACATTTATTCGATTATGATTAAAAGGAATTTAAAAAGTAATTTATGAATTTTTACTACATTTTCAGTTCCAGCATTTATTTTTACTTCTAGCAGTAAGAGTTATTTGACTTACTTAATAAATCTTTATGTTATATTGATCAGTAATGTGAAATTTTACTCTTTAATCAGATAAGAAACTAAAATTACATAGATGAAAATATATAGAAAATTTTTACATATATGAAAAAAAAATTGAAGAATACAACTAAAATAATTAACTTATTTTAAGGAAATGTATTTATAATTAAGTTTCATTCCTTCCAGATATATTGTATTATTTTAAAAATTATTTTGGAGTTTTCCTAGTTGTTAAGAAGAAATTTAAAATATTATTTTTATACATAAAATTTCTTAAAAACAAAATAATTGTATATTATAACTTGAAGGAAAAAAATTTGATAAGTGTATTTAATGCTTGGATCAAAATATCAAGCTTTTTGTTAAAGTAGTAATATTTAGAAACAAATTAAATTTATTTGAAGATGTAAAAGCTTTTAGCCTTAAATTCAACTAAACCATGTTAAAGCATTGGAATTATGCCAATAGCTGCCTGTTGAATATTTCTTGAATACGAAACCTTAGACTTCCTTTTGTTTAAACTTCAACTTTTAGAAGTCAAAATGTAATAAATTTATATACTAAGAGGTTGAGATAGTGTAATAAATAAAATAAAAGCAACAAATGAATATGTGCATTAAAATGATTATAAAATTTATCTTTTGTTTATTATAAATGCAAAAACAAGAAACTATCTTAGTTTGGCATTTAGCTGTTTAATTATTTCAAAGAAAACATGAAACTTTATTCAACGTTAATTAATATTAAACAATAAATGTAAATTAATTAATGGTTTATTATCCTTTTATATACCAGACAAAAAAAGTTTGTAATTAAATTTTTATCATTAAACTAAATGTCTGAAATTTTTAAGTATATTTTATGCAAACAAATGTGAAAAACTGTTTGTTTTTTTTCCTTGTTAATCACACATTTAAGCAAAGATTACGGTTTAACAAAACATGTTTCCTTAATTTTGAATATTTCTGTTAATTTATCGATATATATTATAAATATTAAAACTCCAAACTTTGTATTGTGATAACTAATTATTAATCTTTGTTATATAATACTAAAAATTAATAATTTAAACTGCTTGACAAAATAGTAAATATATGATGCTATTTATTCGACTGAAAATTATGAAGAGGAAAACTGTTACAAATTTGTAATATTTTAATGGTACAATTAAAATTTTAAAATTATGGCAATTGTAGAATAACTGCAAGCATTAATCTTGTGCATCATCATATGCCAAATATAATTTTCACGGAGTAAAATTTGACAATGTTTATAACCTAAACAGTTTTCAAATATAGCTCTTGTTTTTTAATTTGTTCATTATAATTTCATTTTGTTTATTATTATTATTATTATTATTATTATCGTACTTTGTTTATTATATTTATATTCTTATTATTTTGTCCATTATTATTTTTTTTTTCGTTGTATAAATTATTATTTTTTTGTCAATTATTATTATCATTTTTTTTTTTTTTCGTCATTCATTCATTTTGTTCATTATTATATAATTCTTCTTCATTCATTCATTTCTTCCATCACATTATTTTGTTTATTGCGTTTGGTATTCTTTTAATTGTTTTTATATTTAATTGCTAATTATATTTATATTCTTATTGTTTTGTTCATTATTATTTTTCATTATATAAGTTATTATCATTTGTCCATTAATATATAATTCACCGTCATTCATTCATTTCGTTCATCATATTATTTTATTCATTGCATTTTTATATCATTATCTTCACAACTAGAAAAAGAAATTTAATAAAAGAAATATGCTTCCTCATTACTGCAAAAACTCATGCAAAAAGTAATGAAAAAAAATTCAATTTTAAAAAATGTAAATTATTGGATGCAAAAATTTGAAATGATTATCTTTAAGCGAATGATTTGAAAAATATTTCTTTAATGTAAATACAAATTTAAATACCATCAACTCTTAATAAACTACATTTTATATTATATTTCATAAGACAGTCTAATATATGAAAAACTCAAGAGCCTTGAAACAAAATTTTCTTATTAAGGCTATCCTTACAAAATATACCATATACCATCGAGATGTAATATTACCGCAACCATAATGCAATCTGCCGCACTTGATATGCTAAACATACTATACGAAAGCAGACAAATCATTCTCCATTCTCGGATTACATTCAATCATGGTAAGTAGCAAGTTAATGATTTTCTCCGACTAGTCTTACCAATAATTTGGTTTCTGGCCTCTTTATGATGAGCTAATTCATTCAAGCGAAGCAATCATTTTCTTATTTGCTTAGCTTTCTTCAACAAGAGTTAATTATGCCATGTTTCTAAGAGTGCGTTTTGTTTCGTATCGTGTGGTTGTTCGTTGCTTTAATAATCAAACTTGTTGTAAATGTTGTTTACAAATGAATATGTTATTTTGAAGATTAAATTCCAATCGAGAAAATTGCATTTTTTAAATTTCTGTTTATCATCATGCTATTTAAAAATCTGTAAGTGCCTTTCGATATTTCACATTCTTTAGTAAGGAATTATTTTAACTTACAGTTTTTAAATTTAAAAAAAATTGATTCGACTTTTTAAACCACTACAAGTGTAAGAAAAGTATAAAATTAATATAAACAATTAATTAAATAGTTATTAATTTCCTGGCTTAATTAAGGAATGTTTTAGAGTTTCTATATATTTGTATCAACAGAATTTAATAGAGCGTATTGATATTCAATTGATTTTATAGATATTGAGTTTGCATTATTTGATATAATAATGATTAACATTTATGTATAGAACGTAAAATTGCTTTTGAGTGAAATCTTTTGAAAATAGTTGCAGGAAAAGGCCACGGTTAATGCTTAATGTGTTTATAATACGTTATAATAAAAGTGTTGTGCTAAAGTGAAATACGATGACAAAATATTTATTAGTCAGTGAGATCTACAGCTTGCAGATTATTATTCACCGGAATATGGAATTTTTGTATGACACGAAGAAAAATTATTACCATGATTATTGCTTAATCATGCTTATAACATGTTTATGATAAAAAATGCAGTGAGAAAGTAAAATACGATGAAAATAGATTTACTATTTGGAGAGATCCACAGCTTGCAGATTATTATTCACCGAAATATGGGATTTTGTATGACACAAAGAAAAACGTTTAAAGGCGTTGTTGCTGTTTCAGAAAACCTCCCAAAAAAGAAACGATAATTATAAAATGAGATATTTATTTCAACAAAATTTATAGCTGTATATGCTTACTATGCGTAAGCGCAATTGTATTATTATGTTCTATTCGACACGGAACTTTTATCAACGGGAACTGCTGATATCGTCTATTGTATGTTACAGCAGAAGAAAGATTTTATTTCCCAATTCTTTCCGGTTGGCCATTGAATCACCATGTGATTTCAACAAGTCAGCCCCTAAAACCTACATACTGCACGTCTATATTCTATTCAGGTGTGGTTCTCTGTTAATGTGTAGGAAAGGCTGTAAATGGTTTGTTTAGTGGACCATACTTGCTACCACATTGATTCAACGACACGACGTATCGCATCCTTCTGGAAGAGATATTACTGGAATTACTCAATAATATTCTAGTTGTCATTTGAAACACCACCTGGTTTCAACACGAGCGACTCCAGACTGTTCAGCAATAACGTGACAACAGTAACAGTTCAGCCAGAGCGACTTAGCAATAACGTGCATATTAACTTCTCAAGCAAGCCTAGCAAGTTGATCCGATGTATCAAGTATTGATTTTTCTGATGTGAAAACATCAAGACACTGATATAAGAGACTCCAACTGACTCTGATGAAGACCTCATTGCGAGAATTTCAATTGTTGCAACAACTGTTCTTGAAACACCTGATATCTTCTAAGTATACTCTAGAGGATGCCACACCTGTATCAATGTTAGTGGTAGCACATTTGAGCACATACTGTAATTATTAAGTAAATAAAAGCTTTTTTTTTCATTTCCTCAATATTTCTGATTTTTCCTTGAATTCTTTTAATTTCTGACTATACATTACTATCAAAAATTCTTCTTTATATTTATTTTACCTTCCGCTAAAGTTTAATCTATGAATTCAGGGACAACTTGTGAATGAATAATCTATGAAATCAGGGACAACACACCATTAAAAATATGCAATATTTCTTCATGGAAATAATATTTATAAAATTTTTATTTTTATTTTAAAATTGCTATTGTAGTTTAATTAAATTTGCTTTATATAGCTGCATTCACATTAAAAATATTTTAACAGTTCCTTTTTTTGTATGCATCCAATATTTAGCTTATGTTGTTGATTATCTTAATCTACAAATTATTATTTTTTCTATTATTTAACCAAATACAACACACTAAGTTACCAAAAAAAGGAATAGTGTCTTTCTGGAAGTCATCCAAGAGAAATAGCCTTGTGTGTTTGGAAAGAGAAAAGAAAGTTTTCACTGTTCAAGTTGTGAATAGCACAGTTGTCCAGATCTATCAATTTTAAATTGTCCTTATTTTAGAAACACTTTTCCTTCTATCATTGAAGATGCATCTTATCTTCTAGGGACATTTAAATTGTTCAAGGAAGGGCTAGGTTTTATCGTTGTTTTCAAATGTTCAATATTCTGATCTGTGGTCATTCTCTTCTGGGAAAGCAGATATTCAACATATATATTTCATATTTCTAAAGGACTTGATGTAGAGAGAGTTATAATTAATTTTAAATAATTTAATAAGAATTAAGGAATAATAAGAGAATTGAGAGAGAATTCGAAGAATAATTAAAAAAGAATTAAAAATTTGAAGAGGAATTGAGAACGAATTTTAGTTGATGTAAAAGAGGGTGAGAGGTGTAGTTTGTGTTGAGAGCGTAACGAAGATTGACGCGTAGGTCAACTGTGTTACGTGTTGATAAAAGTTAAAAATAATTGCATTTAAAGCGTAGGCCAGTTGGCATTATTTGACCTAGAGAGAGGTGTAAATTAGGTGCTGATATCTAACAAAAATTAATTGACACGTATATCACACTGAGTATTGTTAAGAGAATGTAACTTGATTCGTAGACCAGTTGGCGTAAATTAACATCGAGGTTTAATTAATCGCGTCAGTAATTATTGTAAATAAAAGTGTATACATAATCTACAGAAACTTGGAAGCAGGTATTTGTTGATATAAGTGTTGTTTGCAAAAACGACAGAGGTACGTTACATATAGCGTCGTTCAAGGTAACTAGAGAAGCCAGGTTATATTGCTCACAAAATGTAAACAAACACGCGTAGTAATAGCATCTGCCAGGGAGGAGGTTCACACCCTCCTTGAAGTCAATGGAATCATCCGGATTTATTGACTTTATCACAGAAGATAAATAGGATTTTCGGTTCAGTTTCATTTGTTGAGTTTCAAGCCTGTATTTTTAATTATTTTATTTGAATATGCACGTATAATTTTATTTAATGTGTATCACTTTTGAACTAATGGTGTACTAACAAGTGTGCACCAGCGGTTTAGAAATACACCAGTAGTGCACACTTAGTAAAGTAAAAGAGGATGTGTAGGTAGTATATTGCAGCCATTTATTTGGGAAATGAACTATTGTAGAATGTTACTTAACATTTCGCTTTAACAGCCGAAATACCTTATTAATTCCCTGAGTTTACTTTCATATGACAAGCATTTATGAGTCAGCTAGCAATGAAATCACTTTCTGAAGGGTATAACTTTAATATATATATTCCTAAGTAAAACCATTAGCTCCTTGAGTGGAGTTTCTTATGTACAAAGAAATCAGCAATATTTAAATATATATAATTCACTGGTAAACGTGAAGAAGAACATTATATATAAACCCTTCTATTAAGCGTTGATATCTTTAAATGAAAACTACAATCATGACTACTGTAACAAAAATTATTTACCATTCTATCAAAACAATTTTGTTGGTAGAAAGTTGATTGGAACATATATATTATATTCGAGTACGAACATGAATGAACAATCAAGTTGGCAAGAATTGTTGAAAAACTCAACTTTTTAAAAAAAAAAAATATTCGAAATACGTATTCTATTATAATCGGCAGAAAGAAGGCAGTAGGAGAAACTCTTCAGATATTCCTTATCCAGCGCATATTTTATCTCCGGGATATTTTTGTAAGTTGTATCCGAAAAGAAACTGTTTTTCTTCGTGAAAAGCAATACTTCTTCCATAACTTTTATCATTTTCTATTTTATATTTCGGTTGCAGGGTATCTGTGGTAAAATATGAAATCGAAGCGCGAATTTAAAATTTTTATTAATAAATTTTAAACTTATTGATGAATTTAATGTGAAATGATTTTATTTTATAAGGCGTATAACGTTTCCTCGAAAGAATTTTTAAAAATAATAATTATAATAATAATAAAGAATTACTATCCTGATTACCTAAAAAAATAAGTAACATTTTTAGGTAATCAGGTTAGTAATTCTTTATTATCTAAAAAAAGTAAACACTATAAAATAATTTATTTTTAGGAAATATTTCTTATAATAATACATTGGTTTCTAACAGTTACGGTAAAAATTAAATTGCGGTTACACAGCAACATCAAGTAATAATTTTTCGTAATATTACGCATTATAAAAGTAATACTGCATCAAAGTATGATATGTAAATAAGTTGAACGATTGTCCTTTAAATTCGTTGGACAAGTGGCTGGAAGCAAGATTTAAAAGCGTTATTGTAAAAAAACTACGTAGTGCAATTTGAAGATAACTGTTGTTGTTGTTGTGACTAATCCTTAGAAGTTGAATGATTGTCTTTAAACTCGTTGGATAAGTGGCTGGAAGCAGGATTTAAAAACGTTATTGCAAGTAAAAACTGCGTAGTGCAATTTGAAGATAACTGTTGTTGTTGTTGTGACTAATCCTCAGTTTCTTGCAGTGTGGGATGGACATCCCATGAGTAATTTACCCATGGATGTAGGGAAAGGGAGCAGCTTCTGTTGTGATGGAGCACCCATAGGTAGAAGTCTTACTTGTCTCCGTGACGCTTCTACAGTCATATGATCCCGGGACCAGCGGCTTTAAAGTGTACTCCGGACCATTACAAACATCTAGCCGGGATTCGAAGCCGAAAGCTATGGCACCGAGCGCCAGAGCGCTGGACACGCGACCATTCAGGTCCCTGAGGGTAACAGTATGTGAATATGTGCACGATCATACATCATATGAGATATAAATGGTATACGTCATTTTCTAAGTTCTGTTCTTTTAGTGCCCAGCAGATCATAACTTATAGATTTACTGTAATTTAACACCAACGCGTTATTATTAGTTAACGAAATTATTTTCTTTTCATACATGGCTCTCTTCTTCCAAAACTTAACGAGCTAATCACAAGCCAACACCCATTTCTTAACAACTATAATTAAATTAGTACCATTTTATATATGACCTGAAATAGTTTTTTAATGTGGTCGTAGGGAGCAAAAAGACTGAAACCCCCTGTTCTAAATCCTCTCAGACCTACAAATTTAACACACAGAAGTTTCTTTTCTATTCTCTTACCGGAGCTCAAACAGAATTTCCCCAGTCTGTTAATTACTAGATTGTTACAAATTCTGGTTTCAAAAGAGAATTATTCGTGTTAATATTCAGTATAAAAATATTTTTAGGAATTGTATAAGAAACGTTTTACATTTTATAGAATACATACGAACAAATATAAAACTTACTAAGCATCATAAAATAATTTCAACAATTATTGCCATTTCTAAAACATGAAATTTATAATATACATCAGATTAATAGAATTTCTGGAATTTTATAACATGCCTGCTAAATAATTAATGACCTAATATAACAATAATAATACCAAATCATGAACCCCAAAAATGGACAATAGCCAACCCATAATGAAAGAACTGAATAGCACTGGTAGGTATCTAATCCGATGTTCTTTCTCTGGCTTTCCTGAACGATTTATCTTTAGGGAATGGACGCCTTTTTACTCCAGAGACCTTGAGAATCATTTTAACTTCGGTGTCTAGAGTGCTGTTGTTTCTTCTTTATACTTTCTTTTTTTTTTTAATGGACTGAAGAATTCGATGTAACTTGATTTTGTGGAGATTTTTTTTTTTCCTATTGTTCCCGATTTTCTTTTTTTTTTATAAATTTTATCAGACAGATTGAGTTTGTGTTTTTTGCTTTTCCTCAATAGGTTGGAATTTTGTAATTATTATTGTAAAGTTTTTATATTGAAGATTTCTTCTGGTAGGTATTATGTGGAGCTGAAAATATCAATTGAAAAGTAAAACTTTTTAAAAGTGTTGGTGAGTGTATTCCATATAGATTTTGATGATCTGCTAAAAAATAGTGTATTTTTTTTATGAAATGAATTGTCATGATTGCCGTGTCATTATTATTTTTGCTAATTTTTATAAATTAAGGAGAATGCTGTAATAAAAAATACTATTTGCTGATTTTAATAAGAAGGTATGGAAAAATTCCTTAGATAATAATCTGTTTTTAGAAATTAGCAATTGAAAATTATGGAATTAATTATTTACGGAATTGAAAATTATGTCATTTTGACAAAAAGTATTTTTAATATGGAATGTAATTATTTCTTATATCAATATAGCACACACATGGCTGTATGGCAAAAGACTGAGAGCAGCAACAAGTCTGCCTAGAGTATCCGGAATCTGCTAGATGGATTAAAGACCAGAGATCAAGTTAATCATTCTGAAGATATTCTTTCAAGAAACTTGTATGGCTATAATCGTGGACTTGTAGGATGATATCATTAATAAATTTATCATTATAAGGGCGTACAAGAACAGGGATCTCTATAGAATTGAGGCATGGCGTTCAGTGTGCCAACCGTAGCGCACCGTGGTTCTTAGACACAAGCACTACTTAATACGAGTATGTAAGAAAATTTTTCATGTATGGTAAAAGTTTCCAGGTTCTCTAAACTAAGCAACGTCCGCTATCTTTCTTGCAAGTTTATAATTGGATTTATCTCTGAAGAAATAATTATTGGTATGCCGAAGAGACAAGCCTTCCATTAATCTGCAGGCATGTGGACATGTTGGCGTTGCCTATCTCAAATGAAAGCCTACAAATAGTCTAGTGATTTGTTTCTTAATTTATGGAAATCGGCATAGTTTTTAATCAAAATTATTTAAATGTTCATTTTTCTTTTTAAAAGAAAATGATTGATTCATATTTAATAGCAAATTTACTATGCTAAATAACTCACTTTAATTGATACCTAATATTTTGAAAATTATATATCTGTTTACTCTACAAATTAAACAAGTTATTTTTAAGTGCTCTTGTAAATATTTCAGGTTTTTAAAATTATTTCTGTGTTCTCATGTAAAAACGCTTTATAAGGAATCAGTAGTATGGAAAATACGTACGATAATAAAATGAATGCAATAATAGTATTAATAAAACTAAACATAATTGTGTAAACAATCAAACCCAAATTACAGTTATATTATAACTTTTTTATGTTACCATTTTTTGTCTTGTAAATATTCAATTATAATGTATTGGCAGACTATAGCAATTAATTAAATTAAAAATTATTAAAATGCTATTTTTACTTCAAAATATTAGTTTAAAAGATTGTTATTTAGATTTTAATTCCAAAATCTAAAGTTCTTTCAAAATAAAAGTTCTTAATAAGATTAAATTAAAATACCAAAATATTAATAAAAGATCAAAGTATAAAATCATTATACATTAAAAGTAATAATAAGTTAAGTTTTAATGTATAAAGATCGTTATACATTAAAACAGTGTTTTAAGTGGCTTTACACGAAAAATTTGGCAAGGAAATCGCATTAGCAACTTAATACCTATGCAGTAATCAAGTAAGTACCAAAGTTTATAGGCAGTAATGAAATTAAATTCAATGCCACAAGAATCAGAACCTTAACCCAATTGGATCTCATCCAGATCCCACAGACTGATCAAGAAAACCATTCTGAGTCCTGGAAGGACATCTTTGATAAAGGACACTCACCTATGGGGTTCATTTATTAATGTTGCAAGTGTCGCGTTGCACAAACTCTACAATGTTCAGCGACTCGTATTATCCTGATGTCCCTGCTGTTATTTCACACCGGGGCTAATGGCCTTGGAAGAGGAGTTTAAAAGAGAACTTGGATTCAGTTCATTTCTGAACTGAAGCAATCTCAGCTTCAAGAGCACCTTTATTCATTTCTTTGACTCGAAATAAGTTAATAATTGTTTTTAAATGGTTGTTAATTTTATTTAACGATTTAATTTACTAAGTATTTTAGATTTTAAGATTAATAAAAGAATAGCATTAGTCAGAAAGTAAATTTTAATTTATTTTTCAATAAAGAATCTTTAATAAAGTTGGTATTTCGTAGCTTTATGTTACGTTTATTAATTGATGTTAACATTGTTAACATTTAAAAATAAGTTCTTAATATTTTGTAATTAAATTTTCTATGTATTGATTGTTTTTCTTTTTTCCACTTTTCTCTGCTCATTAAATAATAAAAAAAAGAGCCATTAAAGTATAAGGATAATTTAATTTTTGTTATTGAAAACTGAATGTTAATAATTATGTTGTTTATTTTGAATGAAATGATAATTAAAAAAATAAAAATTATCTAATCCGAAAACAGAATAGATTGAAACCAACTGGTTTCTACTACTAATCTGAATTGTAATTAATACTATTATAATTTTTGCACACAATAAAAATGTTTGGCTTTATATGCTGCTTATCTTAGATACAATAATATTATTATAATATATTGTAATATATTATTACTAAGATTTAATTTAACTATTTTCGGTTTTAAGATTGTTATTAACTCACGTAGCATTATTTAAGTCACGAAATCGATTTTAATTTATTTTTCAATAAGAATCTTTAATCTAGGTGGTATTTCGTCATTTTAACTTTATACTTTCTGAATTGTTTCCGTACATTGTTAAAATTTAAAAAATAAATTCTTAATAATTTTTAAATAAATTTTTCTTTTTCATTTTCCTTTTTCTAGTTTTCTGTTTGTCAAATAATAAAAGACCCATCAAAATATAGAAGATTCAACTTTTATTATTGAAAACTTAATGGGAATAATTATGTTTATCTTTAATGAAATCGCAATATTAAAAAAATTAGTAGTAAAAAATTATTTAAGTATCTAATTAAAAACACAATAGATGGAAACAAATTTGTTTCTGCTACTAACCAATTACAACTATTACTATTATAATTTTTTGCACACAATAAAAATTAATTTTATTGTATATGTTGCTGTTCTTAGATACAATTAATATTATTATAATATATTGCATGAATTTATAAGCAAAAGGGAGGAGATATAATTAGAAGTCACTGAATTTCTCATTTAGCACATGGACCAATCATTATGTATGAGCAAGTGTTTATCATTATCTTGTTTATTTTTGTGTATTCAATATCATGTTTATTCTTACATATTCATAAATTTGTTTACCTGTTTTAAGCAAGACACAAATCTGGAAGATTTAAATAAGCAATACGTAA